>JAJMRT010000191.1:0-38413 GCA_030558065.1 Geotrichum phurueaensis | reverse complement strand
AAATCGATAATACTTGACGTGTATCGATAAAATAAACATGAAAATTATTGAAGGCCGTGAATTCAATTAGCTTATTTTTATATCATTACAACCTTGGTGAACTCAGCAAATTTTATAGTTGGACAATGATATATTTAGTGGCCTGTAGTACAAAGTGTAAATTTCTATATGGTTGTAGTAAATGAACAAGCCATGTTTGTGACAAGATAGCTAAAAAAATATATATCAATTACCAGTAAAATAAATAAAAAGTTCAAATAAAGATGTAATTCTATTTGCGAGTTTAGTACAAAAAGTCTTTCTTAATTAATTGTTATTAAAAAAAGGGGTTTTTTTCTTGTCAGACTTACAGTTCTTAAATCACAGTTGCTTTGGAATCTGAATATTTGTAATTCAAAGTAGGTTGAGCACTGTATAAAACAGGTCTGGGTGAGCCCCACTTTGAAGTCCAAGATGTTATTACTAGGCGGACTTGTTAAATTCTTAACTTGTATACTACTATCTGTCAGCGGAAAGGGGCTGCTATTGAAACTTTACCAGTACCAGTCATAGTGCAAAAGTAATTCAGGTCAATTGCAGTTGCAAGTATAATAAAAATTAACAATAAATTTTAAAACAGGCAAGGTGGTTTTAACCTGCGCTCTTGTCTTGTTAGTTTGTACATTTATTTCAAAAATTTGGTAATTGAATATAACCAATTGCCTTATTTTTTTTAGACAGAACAATAAGGATTGTGCTATCTCGATTTATTTTTAGGGTGCTTGCCAAAGCTGCATAATCCTCTTTTGTTCTTCTACCCCTGTTGCTCTATTCTGTGCAGTTGGTACCCGGACAAAGTTTTTGTAATGCTTTAGAGACATAGAAAAATTGAATCTGTCAAAGGTCAAAAAAAAAAAGGATCATATACACACACACTTGAACGCTAGTGGTCATATCAAAATATCCCGTGTAATGGTTGTTATAACGACAAGGCTTGTTTGTGGGATAAATTGTGGTACTGGATTTAAGTTGTTGTTCTTACATTACAATTTACGTTGTTTATTGCTCTTTTCCAACCGGGTTACTGTCGAGCACAGGCTAAAGATAAAACTCATGGCAAGCAATTGTGGATGATGAAACTAATCTCTTGCATTTCTGAAATAATTATTGATGACATTCTAATAGTTACAGAAGAACATACTATTATCCTGATAAAAAATAGTTCTTCTTGTGCGTATTGTTAGTATACGTGTGATCCTCTACAACTATATACTTGATTCTGGTTGCAATTTTTTTAAATTCCGGGATTATTTATGCAAACTCCTAGACAATGCTATAAATCATGTCTTATCAGGAGGCACATCAAAATATTGTCTGCGACTCCATATGCTTGTCCGCAATGTTGAAACAGAGGAGTAGCACCTATCAAATGTTTTACAAAATGTTCAAACAAAATTTTTTTTTTCAAAATTACAAGCTTGTTACAGAGATCAAGTTGTTTGAGACCCTGGTGAGTTAATAACACACGAAAAAAATTCCCTCCTAGTGGTATAGAATTGATATAGAATTGTAGTAGTCAAACAACACAAACATTACTGCTAGCCAGAATGAATCTACATAAAAAAACTGCCAAACCCTGATTGCAGAGGCTGGTGGTTTCTTTCACTTTACCAGCCACGAATCATCAAGATGAAGTTTGCCTTTTGTCTTGTTTCCGATATCACAAGGCATAAACTAACAACATGTATCCTAACCCAATGGCGCCGTGACAGGTATCTACATTTAGTCTCAAGATGCTAAATTTAACAACGAGCCCTATGCTTATTTTTTGACTTGGCATTTATTTTTTGTGGTTTAAATTATTTTGTGGGGGGTCACTGTTTGAGGCAGTCTCAGATTGAGGCTTGTGTACACTCTGAATCATGCTTTGCCACACCAACAAGAGCCCCATATTGAGGCCAAGCTTTTTGATCTGAAGTGAGGTTATGAGGCTGTAATACTGTACTAAAGAATAAGTAGACTTGGCACGTACTGGTTAGAAAGTAAATCTGGCGTGTTTGTTGATTCGATTGACGCAACGCGTACGTAATGCGTAGAGACTAAAATCATGTGTATGTGATAATCCCTGCTGTCAGTGCCATGCAGCATCCTGGTCAGTGATGGGGACTTTCATTTCATCGTTGAGCGACCCACTGGGGTATGCGCAATTTCTCATCATATAATGCTCTGGTGGACCTCAAAAAAAAATCAGTTAGCTCACAAGTTCACGCATTCTAAAAGGGGACAAAACCTCTTGTGCAAAACTGTGAAAAATAAAATAGAAAGTAAAAGTTTTCAGCACTTGCATCTTAGAGGGGGTGTAGCGTGTATTTCTGTCACACACTCAACATGATGCAGACGCTCAGACACTTTTGCGGCCATGATATTTTATTTCTAAAGTAGCGGCAGCTATCTCTAGGCATGCAGAAAAAAAACAGTAGATAGTATGTGCATATATATACTTGTCGATTCCGAAGCTTTACACTAGCCACTATAACGATCTTACACAAACCCGCAAAAAGGGTTTTTTGTGGGGGGGGGGGGATTTAGTTGATGCAGCTGTAGGAAAAAAATTAATAATAAATGCCACAATTCAGCATTACCGACTTGGTCCTAGTAGGGCCCAGTCATGAGCGGCAATTCGTGAACCACCCCAAACCCCGTGGCTGCCTTGACCTGCCTAAAACTGCTTTTGGCAGCGGGTTGGCGGGTTCGCCGGACGCAATACTTCCAGCAGGGCAATCATCTAGACACTTGTCAATCACTCGTAATGTGTCATTCACTGGGATTGTTGAAATATTGCAGCAAAAAAAAAAAGAAAAAAAGTAGCATACTTATTGTTTGTTCAGTTTTTTTCTAGCCATATAATTACATTTTTTTACATATATATAACGTATATATATGATAAGTGAAATGACCACTTTTCTTTTTGACTCCTTCAAGATATAAATCACTTTAAATATACTACAAACCATTTAATTACTTAAAACTAGTTGCTTTACTCTTCTCCAGACGTATTGATTACTACCTGATACGTTCTTGCGTTATGTTTGAGCTTGCCGCATACTCCATAGCGCTTTTCCCTCGGTTACACAGACCTTCCTTGACCACCACTTCTTGACAATTCAACTGCTACCTAGGCATCAACATCTAACTGAGCAATTACTTGCCATTTTTTTACTGCCATTATCCTTCTTTTCAGTAATCGGGTCCTTTTTGCTTTCCAGCGCCGGCTGAGTATCTCATTTGCCTGTCGAGGTCTTGGACGTCTGCTTTTACTAGAGCATACTCATGCATAATTGTTTTTGTTCCCTTGAAAAGAGATTTCAATGCTTTTAAATTTGGCACTGGGGAGCTACTGTAATGTTTTCTAATTTGTTTTTCAAGGTATTCGGATTGAAATTCAGCATCAAGAACGGTCGTTGGAGTCTTTGAATCCCAAGGGGTAGAGGGGACGTTCTCCTCAACCGGCGGTGGAGTCCGTAGCTGCACATCAACCTTTGATACCACACTTTCTGGGTCTAAAGTAATAAGCCCAGCCCCTCTGAAAGCTGATTTGATGTTTCTTTTTGTCATAGAAGCTTAAAATGCAGCGTGAAAAGCAGGAAGGAACTCCGTCTTCGGAACGTGGGTTATAGAGCATCTGATAAAATGCTCCATTTCTCGACCATATGCTCTTTTGAGAACACCAAAACACCCGACATCAAGAGGCTGAAGCTGATGAGACGAATGAGGTGGCATACGGAGCGTGATAATGTTGTTCTCATCGCAATACATTTCAAAGTCAGCCGAGTAGTGGCTTTCATGCACATTGAGAATCAGAAGACGATAGACTTTTTTTAATCGCTTGGTTGTGTGTTGGTCAAAGTGCTTTAGCTACTCGAAACCCTTCTCGTTATCAGTCCAACCATTTTGGGTTGTCGTAATAGCCCAATCACCCGGGAGATTGCTTTCTTGGTACCAGTTGGCGAGGTGATATTGGCTCGCAGCCACGGTGAACAGTAAAATCGCCCAGCCTTCCGTATTAATTGCTTGAATCGCCGTTATACATTTGCGGCTTCCAGGCTGTACTGATTTTGGGGTTTTACGCTTTTTGTAACGATTATTCCGCTTGCAATCATGCCCACTAGAAAGCCAGTCTGGTCAAAGTTATAGATATCATCTGAATGGATCCCGTACTTTGCGATTGTATTTTGTACAAGCATAAACCAATTGTAAATAATAGTTGGATTTTTACATTTAGCTCTTTAATAGTCACATTTACAAAAGAAACGCGTATCAAGCTCTTCGTGTCGCTTGATGAAGTTTTTAGCCCAACGCTTGCCGACGGGTGACACATCGCGGTCTGCAAGCAATCGGTTGGCCATTTCTTCAACACCACCCAGTCGCGGGGGAAAACCTCGCAAATTCAGGTCTAGAATATACTGCATAACTATCTTTTTTCTCTAAATTAGATAGTTTACGTGATTTGGGAATAGCATTAGCTCGAGCTTGTACGCCGTTGTGTCGGCAGAGGAGAGTCGTGTGTTTGACTTAATAGAGCTTTGCGGCACGTTGGAGACTAAACTTTTAGTCATTTTTATAGGCTTGAAGGGCTGGAAGGATTCTAGCTTCATTATTTGTCTATGGTATTTTACGTGGTTGACAATTAATTGATTAAATGGAAAGGTTGTAAGATGAAGAAAAGTCTTCATTTCCTTTGTTTGGTCATTTTGCTTATCATATACGTTATATATATATTTATAGTCATTTGCAATTCGTGATCTCCCTGGAATATCATGGATTGATTCAATCACTGCTGGCATGATAGCCTTTTAATCAACCCTCGAAAGTAGCCGTTATCTGCAATGAATTGACTATCTACACCAGCTAAAACTCATTTTGTGAATGAATAGCTTAGTCAGTTTCTGTTCAGTTGCTTTTTTTATTTTTATTTTTTTTGTTGAATCCGAGGCCTTATTGTGCCTCCCCATAGTTCTCAGGGTTCAGCAATTAGTTTTAACCTTCAGCAGCAGGCTATTGGTATGAATTTAATATTCATAAATACACAAATTAAAAAAAAATATCATATTAAAAGTAAAAATGAACTTAGTATTTGACATTCGATTTGTTGTCTTTGTAGTGTTTTCAACCAAGTCGTGGGTCAGTATTAACACCGAGCAGCTACCACAAACAAACTTGAAAGTTGCTACTTAGGATAAAGACTTTATGGCTTAGCCTTTAAATTTTGTTTTTATTACGTGATATAAATAGCATGACATGAAACATATGACATATCTTTTAAAGCACCGGCATTTGCTCTTTCTGGCACAGACAAACTTGGATGTTGTTACTTAAGATAAAGATATTATAGTTTTAGCTTTAAAGCTTATTAGTTTCACGTGATATAAGATTTCCTACGGTTAACAATGGTCTGAGCGTGGCAAGGGTGGATCCACGCAGAAATGAGGTCCTCCACGACTGGGCCGGCCTCTGCAGACATTGTTCAGACCCCGACAACGCGGAAAAATAAAATAAAAAAAAAGAATCTCACAGGCCACTCTGCCTGACAGCTGGGACAAAACTAATGAAATAAAATTACCCGTGCATCGGTCTGGATCCCCCGTTTTTACCTCATCGCGCTAATGTAAAGTATATATACATTTTAAAAGAAAACAATTCGTTATATATATTTAAAATAAACAATTCGCTAGTTAACATTATCCTTTTCTTTCTTCAACTTCCATTGAACTTTTTTTTTTTTTTTAACCCATCACTCTACCCCATACCGTCTCAGACAAGTCATGTTTAACTACTTCCAGGCCGGCGTGGGCGCATTGCTACTACACATCTCGTCTACGTCTTTTATCTATGACGACGGCCGCGTTCTCGGCTGCTCGTCGCTACTCTACCGCGCCGTGACCACCCCTGCCATTTTGACCACGGGCCCCGTCGTTGGCATGCTCGCCAGTGCTGCCGCCGTTGCGGCGTGGTTCCCCGCAAAGTACTACCCTGACTACAGTGTCCTGGCCCCCAGCGTCAGCGCGCTTGGGGCCTGGACCGTGCCCGTGGCGGGGCTGCTGGTTGGCGTTGGCACAAACCTCGGCGCTGGCTGCACCTCTGGCCATATGCTGGTTGGCCTGGCGCGGCGCTCGCTGCGCTCGCTAGTGGCGGCGGCTACTTTTACCAGCGTTGCCATGCTTACTACCTTTTTAACGGGCGCGGCCCCCATGTCGTCGCCGCCGCCATACACCCCTGTTGCGCCCGCGCCCCTTGACGTCAAGCTGCTGCTAGCATTGCTCACCGCCACTTACGTCACGCGCCAGCTGCTACGCCGCTTTGTTTACCAGCCCGGCTGCAAAGTCTCGCAGCTAATTTCTTCGGTCTTTGCTGGCTTTACGTTTGGTCTTGGCTTGCTGATTTCCGGCATGGCGTCGCCGGGCACGACCCTGGGATTCTTGGCGTTGCCGACACCAGAGCGGTTTAACCCCTCGCTGCTCATGGTCGTGGCCCTCGGGCTTGTGCCCAATGTCATTGAGTACCGGGCCAAGGGCACTGATCCCGCACCCACGTGCGTTGAGAAATACGAGCTGCCCTGCGACCTTACCACAATCACGCCACGGCTAGTCCTTGGCAGCGCGATTTTCGGCGTTGGCTGGGGGATCTCTGGCATTTGCCCGGGCCCGGGCCTGCTGGGCGCAGCGCTCAATGGTAAAGACGGATTAATCTGGCTTGCGACCTTCTTGGCTGGCTATGGTACCGCTACAAACTACCTCTAAAGGTTATATATGAAGAGTCCTATCGTTTTGATATATCGTTAGGCAAACCGAACTTTTGTGTTAATAGTGTAAGGCCAATTATTTTTAATTTTTGTAAATAGTGAAATGTATTGTATTATTATTATTATTTTTTTTTTTTTTGGCATTCCAAAACCATTGTTTTATGCAGCCAATAAGAGTGAACGGGACAAAAGACCTCAACCACACACAGACAAAAGAGAAAAAAGAATTGGTAACAAAAAAAGTATAGCTAATTTCAAAAGTTGGATAATGGCAAAGAGACTAATTTCAAGTAGAGGTTTCACCTTACTCAAAGTCCATTATCAATACTACTGGCTTGTACCTTTAATTAACTGTACCTCTGTGGCTGTAAAATTGTTTCCTTTTTTATTTATCTCTCTCTCTCTTTTTTTTGTTTCCAAAATGTATTACAATTATCGGTAAACCTTTGATTAACAAATTTATTCATTGCTACATTTTATATTTCTCAAGACTATACGTAAAGTCTCGCTACTATCCGCTGCCCACACGCACAGACAGACAAACACACACACACACACACCCAATGTGAAAAAAATGACTTAAAGCTTGTGGGGTGAGGGCATCAGCTCAATGGCAGCAGCCGAAATAGCAACGGTATTTCTATCCAGTACTTTTGTCTGGAAAATAATTTTCGACTTTGACACCTTCCATGCCTCGATTTGCAGCGTCTCCCCAAGGAAAACATGGCCCGTAAAGCGCACCTTGATGTTTTTGAAAGCACCAAACTTGTTGTAAAGCAGGCGACCGGAAATACCAAACGAGCAAAGACCGTGTAAAATGGGCTGGGGGAAATTGCCCACGGCAGCAAACACTGGATCAATGTGCAAGGGGTTAAAGTCACCATTAAGCCGGTAGTATGCCGCTTGTTCGTCAGAGATTTTAAAGGTTTGGACAAAATCAGGCGCGCGCGCGGGTGGCTTGTTGGCAGCGGTAATGGCGCCACGGTTCTGAGCCTTGGAGTTGCCGCCAAAGCCGCCGGAACCACGAATAAAAGAAGATGCCACGTTGTAAAAAAGTTCATTACCGGTATTTTTGTCAACAGTAGTGGCCTCAGCAATGACGACTGCAGCCTTGCCCTTGTCAACAATCTCTAGTGGCTTCATGGTGGTTTCCAAGTGGCCGTCAGTAGGCAGCGGCCAGG
This sequence comes from Geotrichum phurueaensis, assembly GCA_030558065.1. Lineage (NCBI taxonomy): Eukaryota > Fungi > Ascomycota > Dipodascomycetes > Dipodascales > Dipodascaceae > Geotrichum > Geotrichum phurueaensis. Next base: position 30,454 of record JAJMRT010000191.1, on the reverse strand, counting down.
TGCGAATCTCCAAATACTGCTCGCCGTGCAAAAGCATCTTGGGGTTGAAGTTAGGAACCATTTTCTCAAGCGGCAGTTCGCATGCAAAGTAAGGGATAACACCAAACGTGGGGATAACCTCAAAGTCATCAACACCCTCAAATGAGTGCTTAAGCTCAGACGCCTTGGCGCCAATTGACAGATTGTAGAGAATGGCTTTCTTAAAGTCAAGATCGTAGTCTGCCTTGACAACATAGTCGAGAGGACCTTTAGCTTCTTCTTCAGCAAGGACAGCCTTTGTAGAGTCTGAGAACTTAGCAGGATATGTGGCTCTTCCATCTTTAAAATCAACAATCTTGGCCCAGCTGTCTCTAATTTTCTCGGGAGTAATGGGGCCATCTTTAAAGAAAACACCGCCAGAACGCTGCCATCTGGTAGCCCCGATCCAGCCAGAGCCAACTTCAAAAAGACCACCAGAGACTGGTGCCTTTTGAGAGGCAAGCAAAGCGACAAATGGGGCAATCTGCTCAGGCTTGAACAACTTCCAAAGTTCTTCTGGAATGATTGACTTGGTCATGGCAGTACCAGCGTTAGGGGCAATAGTATTGACATAAATGTTGTATTTTTGACCTTCGACCGCCAGAGCCTTAGAGAATCCAAGGATTCCTAGCTTGGCCGCAGAATAATTGGACTGACCAAAATTGCCATAGATGCCTGACGTTGATGTAGTGTTAATAATGCGGCCGTATTTTTGCTTTTGGAAATAAGGCCAAGCAGCCTTGGTAACAGCATAAGTACCCTTGAGATGAACAGCAATAACTTGCTTCCACTGGTCATCAGTAAGGTTTTGAAAGCTCTTGTCACGGAGGATGCCAGCATTGTTAATAATAGCATGGACGGCACCAAACTCTTTTAGCGCTGTGTTGACAACATGGGCACCGTCAATAACATTGCTTTTGTCACCAACAGCTATGCCACCAGCCTTACAAATCTCTTGAACAACTGACTCGGGGTCGACAAAGTCGTTCACCACGACCTTAGCACCTAGCTTGCCAAGCAAAAGAGCATAGGCACGGCCAATACCGGCACCTGCACCAGTGACAATCACAACCTGGTCTTTGAGATTAACGGGCTCGCCCTGAGCATTGGGAGAGAGGTCTTTGCTACGCTCGGCAATCTCAATAAAATTAGCGGGGGCATTGGGGTACTCGGGGTTGCGAGTGTTGACGACATTGTTCCATTCCTTGAGAATAGCTGAGGGTGTGAATGAATCGTCGGCCTTAAAAATGTGGCCGCTTCCACGCTCCCATCTGATCTTGGAGTAGAAACCAGCCCCAAGCTCGTACACACCATAAGTCTCAGTGGAAGATTGGTGAGTGAGATATGCAACAAGCGGGACAACATAATTAGGTTTGAGCTTTTTGAGAATCTCGGGGGGCATGATAGTCTCGGTCATGCGTGACGCAGCAAGAGGAGCAATAGCGTTAGCAAGGATGTTGTACTTTTGGCCCTCCTTGGCCAGGGTTTCTGTAAAACCTACAAGAGCAAGTTTGGCAGCGGAGTAGTTTGTTTGACCAAAGTTGCCGTAGAGGCCTGCAGCAGAGGAAGTATTAATAATGCGACCAAATTTTTGCTTGCGGAAATATGGCCAAGCGGCTTTGGTGACCTTGTAGGCGCCATAAACGTGGACGTTATCAATCAGGTCCCAGTCGGCGTCAGTGATATTTTTAAAAGAAACGTCACGCAGGATTCCAGCGTTATTAATGACGATATGGACAGTACCAAAGGCCTTGACAGCGGCCTCAATGATTTTGTCACCGTTCTCAACAGAGTCGTAATTGGCAATTGCTTTGCCGCCAGCAGCGACAATCTCCTTGACAACAACGTCAGCAGCCTGTATAAATGCAGTTAGCAGCGAATCTTTGTAGAGCAATTGAGAAGTTGACGTACGTTGGTGTTTTGGCCCTCGCCCTTAAACGAGCCGCCGAGATCGTTGACCACGACAGACGCACCGCGTTGGCCATAAAAGCGGGCATATGCACGGCCAAGGCCGCCGCCGGCGCCAGTGATGACGACTACCTGGCCGTCGTATCTGAGTTGGTTGGACATGATAAGCTAAGAATTGTGAAAGGAAGTGCAATGTAATTGCCAATGCAGATACAAAAAAACCCAACTTGGAGCAAATAAGAAAGCTTTTATACTTATGAGGAAGTCAATATCTAGTGCAGAAGATAATAGGGTTGGTCTTCGAGGAATTGAAAACTAATGATAATTTTGTGGGGTAAATCGTGGAGGTGCAAAAAAGACAAGCGTTGGGATCAACAGTGAACCCCCAGTTAAGGGCACATCGGCATCAATGGCAAATACTAGAATTTTAAGCGCAATAATAACCGAGAACACGGGGGTGACGGCGGGGACAGTCCCCACTACTGCTTCTATCGGACCGGGAGACTTGCGTAGCCCCGAGGAGCGCGCGTCTCAGCCGAGGCTCTCGGAATTTGGGAAATCCAATTGGCAGAAATAGACGCTAATAAAAATGCTGAGGTAATTGGCCTAAACCAATTCAAACCGTTCCAATGTAGGTTCAATGTGTAATGTACTATCGCTTATGTCTTAAGGCTCAAGACTGAAGAATATTCTATCAAAGTCCGGCCCGTTTACTGTTGGAAACTTTAAGCTCCGGAACATTTTTAAGCCTTTTCTTCTCTCTTTCTTTTCAACCATACTTATTCGACAACCTTCAATCCTTATCACATTTTATAGATCCCTTTTAACAACATTAATGACATCAACTGTGGGAAGTAATAACATAAAGTGGTCTTCACGGCTGCTTTTCCACCCTGCCGATCTAGCTACCAGTAGTATAGGTGGCGGCAGCAGCGACAGCGGCGCCGGTGGCAACAACCTGGGCGACGACACCAATCTAGCGGCAACTTTGACTACACAGCTGTCAGATAAAATTACTTTACCGTCATCAGTGCTAGAAGCAATTGTTGCGCAGGCTCCGACGGCGCTGCCGTCTCCACTGACGTTCCGGCTCAGCAACCCCGCGCAGCCGCAGCAGCGTGCGACCCACGTGGGCGTGCGCGAGTTCAGTGGCGTGGAAGGGGCGGCGCAGATTCCGCGTATTGTTGCGGCGCGAATTGGCCTTGAACCGAGCCAGCCCGTGGTGGTGCAGTACGTGGCGCTGCCAAAAGCAACCTCGCTTACGCTCGCGGTGCTTGAGGACGACGACGCAAAAGTTGACGACTGGAAGGCACTATTGGAGGCGCAGCTGCGCTCAGGATACACGGCGTTGACGAAAGGCGACACGCTAGTTATTAGTGATCCAGCTTCGCGCAGTGGCAAGTTCTATCAGTGCCTCGTTTCCGATTTAAAACCAGCGGACGCGGCATGCATCATTGATACCGACATTGATCTGCACATTGTTACACCGAACGGGGGTGCATCAACACAGGAAAATAGCAAGGGGAAAAATGGTTCTCAGACATCAAATGTACCGCTGATCGCTCCAGTTGATGGTACGCCAACGGTGCTACCTAAGCTCGGCTCCGGTCGCGACGCAAAGCTTATCATTGAAAAATGGAATCCGGCATTACCAATCAATATCACACTTTCCAATATCCCCGCTGACATCAACATGAACGTGTTTGTGGGCACTTCCGAGTATTCCACATCGCCAGATGCTTTTCTCTGGTCGACGTTGGTTGCACCGGCCGACGTTGCCGAAAAGACGCTGACGATCCCGCCTGGAGCTGAGCTGCTGCGCGACTATGTTTCAAACACTGATAAACTAGCCGACAAAATTTACATTGCTGTGCACGCAGACAGCGGTGCTGAGCTGACAAGTGCGGTCGTCACAGTGGATCAGACACCTGCAGAGCAAGACGTGGACATGTCGGATGTCGACAATGCCGATCCCAACTCAAAGCTGTGTGCCAACTGCCACAAGACCGTGCCGGCGCAGTCGTATCAGATGCATGCGGTCTTCTGCGAGCGCAATAACGTGGTATGCCCGCGCGGCTGCGGCAAGCTGTTTCTACGGCGCGACGGCGGCGTCCCGCCAGCGCACTGGCACTGCGACGAGTGTACGGCGCAGCAAGACGCGCCTGTTTTTGGTAATAGCGCCGCCTCGCACGCGCTGCACAATGCCTACTTCCACGAGCCCGTGCCAGCGTGCCCGCAATGTCTCCCCGAGGCTCCGCATGCCGGCGGGTTTGCAAGCCGGGCGGCACTCGCGCTGCACCGCGCGACGGCGTGCTCGGGCCGCCTGCACATTTGCCGGTTTTGCCACTTACGGGTGCCACAAGAGGAGACCACCTACCTCGACCGCGCCAACGGGTTCACAGGCCACGAGACGCGCTGCGGTAGCAAAACGACCGAGTGCATGACCTGCGGCAAAGTTGTCAAGCTAAGCCTGCTGGCGTCGCACATGGATTACCACAACTCGCAGCGGCTTAACCAAAAGAACCCGCCCGTACTTTGCGCTAACGGCAACTGCGTGCGGACACTGGCAGCCAGTAGCCCTAGCGAAAATGCTTTGGGGCTCTGTGCTATTTGCTTTGGCCCGCTGCATTCAACGGTTTACGACCCCACTGGCGCCAAGCTTGTGCAGCGCGTCGAGCGCCGCTACGTGATCCAGGCTACGCGCGGCTGTGGCAAGCCGTGGTGCGCGAACTACGCTGCCTGTGCCACGGCCAACCCAGCTCTGCGCGCCGGTGGCATGGCCCAGGTAATGCCGCTCGTGCAGGCGCTTACGGCCCGCGCCAACCTTACTAGGGCTAATAATGCCAACCCATCAACAAATGGCAAGGACGCCGCCGTGGCAAAGTTTGAATTCTGTGTTGACGAAATGACAACAAAACGCAAGCTTTTTGTCGACATGGTGACAGAAGATGAAGGAATCTATGCCCCTTGCTGGGTGGCCCGGGCCGTGGAAATGGCCAAGGGCAACGAGCCTCGTGCTCGCCAATGGCTCGAGACTCATGCCATCAAGCTGGTCGAACAGCAGTAAGGGCCTTTGTTACAGCGTAACTGTGATTTTTTATTATTATTTTTTTTTCCTGTTCTTTTTTTTACAATCTGTGTATAGTTTCTAGACGTATGCTAAGTATCCAGCTAAATATATATATAAATAATATCTGTATCAAGACAAGACCTTTTTACAAAAAAAAAAAATAAATAAATAAAATAAAATAAAAAATAATGATAATAATAATAATAAAAAATACAAGATAATCCACGCACGCACACGCTTTTGCATGGAATATATAGATATATATATATATTTTTTACTTGAAAAACTTGGCTTGCGAGACCTGGCCCTCTTCGTTTTTAGACATGACTTTTGCAACTGCTAGTTCAAAATCCTCCTGGGTAACGTGGATACGACGCTCACGTAAAGCGTACATGCCGGCTTCGGTACAGACACCCTTGACCTCGGCGCCCGAGCAGCCATTCATTTTTTCTGCGACTTTTTTCAAGTTGATGCCGCGGGTTAAGTTCATGGAGCGCGAGTGAATGCGCAAAATGTCCGTGCGCGCCTCAACGGTAGGGGGCGGGAACTCAATTTTACGGTCAATACGACCAGGGCGCAGCAGCGCCGGGTCCAAAATGTCGAGACGATTCGTAGCCATGATGATTTTGATATTCTTCGAGGACTCAAAGCCATCGAGCTGGTTAAGCAGCTCAAGCATGGTCCGCTGTACTTCAGAGTCGCCACCGCTGTTGCCCTCGACTCGGCTTGAACCAATCGAATCAATCTCGTCCATGAAAATAATACTAGGCGCATGCTCACGGGCCATGACGAAAAGTTCTCTCACCATTCTGGATCCCTCACCAATGTACTTTTGCACAAGCTCGGAGCCACTGACTCTAATGAATTTGCACTCAGTGTGATGTGCAACGGCACGCGCAAGCAGCGTCTTACCCGTACCAGGCGGGCCGTAAAGAATGACACCCTTGGGCTGCGCAATACCCAGCGATTCAAACAGCTCGGGGTGCTTGACGGGCAGCTCAATGACTTCTTTGATCTCCTTAATCTGCTTGTCGAGGCCACCAACCATGTCAAAAGTCGAGTCGGGCACCTTTTCAACCATCATGAGTGAAACAAGCGGGTCGATCTTGTTGGGCAGGATCTGGTGCAGCTTGTACGAGTCGGAGCGCAAACACACACGTAAACTCGGCGTGATCTTTTTGATATCAATGTCCGAGGCAATGTCGACAATGTACTTGCCGTCAGGGTGGACCTTAACCAGGACTTTTTCCTTGCCCATGACCTTGATGACCTCACCGACATATGAACCGGGCTCTTGTAGCAGCTGCAGTTCCTCTTTTAATAGGCGCACCTTAGCGTTAAGTGCATTCCGCTGCGCTTCAAGCCGGCGCAAGTTTTGCGTCTTTTCATTAATTTTAAATTCCGTTTCCTCAATTTTCTGGGCAAAGAAAGGGTTAATACCACTTTCACGTTTTTGATAGTTTGCAATTGACGTTGCCATATTTAAGTCAATAAGGGTTAATTGGACAGGGAGGTTCTTTGGTGATGGATGATGATGATGATGATGGAATGGGTGGTGGTAAAAGAAAAAGGTAAAAAGGGCAGAAATTGAAAAGTAAAAAATAGTGGCGATCAGTGCCCTAACCCCCCCTACGTAGCCTTTGGGCTAATTCTTGATTATACCCAAGTGCGTGTGCAAAACCCTTTGAAAAAAACCTGGTCCTTTCTTACTTTCATCATCGTCATTACAGATCACCTCGACCTGGACACCCTGGCACCGAGTGAAAAACAGGATCTTCATCAACACCCTCAATCAGCGTATAAACACTGTTTTAGCGCTAATACACCTACATACACACATAGAAAAAAAAATACTTTTTTCACGATGAGGTTTCCTTTAGCACGCTCAGTCCCCACCCTTTTGCTGCTTTTCCTTGCGCTCACATTCTGCTCGTCGGTGGCCCAGGCTTACACGCAAGTCTGCCGTTGCAGCTGTGCCTCGAACTACACGATCTTTGAGATGCCTGACGACGGGTTGTCCTACGCGCAAACGTGCACAAATTGTACCAAGAAATTTTGCATTGCCCAGGACCTTGAAATTTGTAAAGGGTTTGATGAGAGTCTTGTGCAAGCGACTTGTTTTCAACGAGAGTCGATAAAAGAGCAGTTTTTCATTTATCTTTTCATTATTGTGACGTCGTTGTTGCTTGGTTATGCGGCAGTGTCGCCCTACTTTACAAAGAATCGAGCCGCTGGTAGCTAATGGCTTCTATTATTATTGTTACTATTACTTTTTGCTGCTGCTGCAAATTACGACTACTATCTTCATTCACTACTCGGCCATCGCGTGGAACTCGATAGCTTGTATATACATATATACTATAAATCCTTAATGACAAAACCTCTAATTAGACACATTTCAGTTTATTTTATTTTTTTTTATTCCAATATTGTAACTTTTTCTATACAAAAATCAACTTTTTCAAAAAGAGTATTCAAAAAAAAAAAAAAAACACAAACAATAATAATAAAACCAAAGAATAATAAGAGAAAAAAAAAAAGAGCTGGAATAAAACAATATTACTATTAATCGTAGAGTAATAAAAGAAATGACGTTTGTGCTTTAAAAGCTAGATGTTAGTATCATAAATTTGCAGGTGGCCGCCATAAGGTCAACCTGTAAAAAAAAAAAAAAAAAAAAAAAAAAAAAAAAGGTGAAAAGTAAAAAGGACGAAAATGATTACTTGTCCTCAGACTTGTCCCCGTCGTCGGCCAGGACAGCAAAAGCATTGGCGCGCTGGCTGGGCTGACGCGAAGGCTCCTTGGAAAGGGCAGTGCCGGCAGAAGAGTTGTTTCTGTCGCTTCTGTCGTTGCCTCTCTCGCTTCTGTCGCCACGGTCATTGTTTCTGCGGCTGCCTCTGCTGCTGCTGTCTCTGTTGAACATGGAAGAGGGGCCGAAGGAGGTGCCGGACGAGGTTCTGTTGATGGAAGACGAGGAAGAGAGTCTCTTGAGCTCATCCTTGGAAACACGGTTGTTGTTGCTGGGGTTGGGACGAGTAAACTTGTTTCTGTTGTTGTTGCTGGAAGCAGCGGCGGCAGCAGCCTTTTCTCTCTCGTCATCCTCGTGAATCTCAGCAAGGGTCTTGGGGCCCTTGTCCTTCTTCTTGTCAACCCAGTGAGCCCTTCTAAGATCAGCAACATCCATGAGCATAAATCTCAATCTGCTGGGCAGACCAGGAGTCTTTTGAAGCTCCTCCATTCTCTCAAAGTAGCTGTCAAACAAAGCAGCAGTAGCAGGGTTCTCCTCAAGTTTGCCACCAACGGTGGTCATAAGCTGGCAGATAGACTCAACGGTCTCCTCAGAGGGGTCAGGGTTGGAAAGCAGCATCTGGATGCAAGCATGCATAATTTTCTCAGCAATAAGAGCAAGGAAGTAAAGTTCACCAATAAATCTAATAAGACCGAGACCCTTTCTCTTGGCAGCAACAGCAGCGTAGTACTCATCAGACATGAGAGCAGGATCCAAGGGAGAACCATCCTCGTTAGTGGGGAGCTTGTCACTCCAACCTCTTTCAAACTCCTCTTGACACTTGCTGAGCAGGTACTTTCTAAACAAAACACCACCCTTGACATACTCGCCCTTGGAGTCCTTAATGTTCTCATCGTAAATTTCAGGATCAATCTTGGTCAACATCTTCTTACAGAACATGGCGTACATCTTGGACCAGTGGGCCTCATCAACGGCCTTGGCAAAAGTCAACTCAAGAACCTGTCTGAGAGTTCTACCGTCCTTCTCATCCTTGGACTGAGCGCAGATGGCAAGCAGCTTGTCAGTGATGGGCTCAAAGAACTCAAGCGACAGCTTGTTAAGCAGAGACTTGACCTTTCTTTGGACCTCCTCAGGGGAGAGTCTGTTCTCTTCAGTAGGAGCAGCAGTCTTCTTGCGAGGAACCCATGCGTTAGCGGAACGAACCAGAGGAGCAACAGGAGCCTTAGGAGCATCAGACTCGGCCTCACCAGGACCACTGTTGTTGTTGTAAGATTGTCTTTCGCCTCTGTTGGATCCAGATCTATCGTTTCTGCCTCTTCTAGAAGAGTTTTGGCGACCACTCTTGGAAGGGCCACCGAGACCATTAAGGTTGTTGGAAGACATGCGACCCATGTTCTTCATGCCGAAACCGCCGCTGGGGCCAGAGCCAGATCTCTCGTTTCTGTAGCTAGAGCCAAAACTGCCCATGTTCTGGGGGAAGCCTCTGCTAGAGTTGGATCTGCTGGAGAATTGTCTGCCAGAACCAGAGCTTCTTTCAAAGTTCATAATGCTGCGGACAGTGTCCCAGTTCTCCTTGGGAGGGAAGGTAACAACACTTTGGAATTGTAACAGGAAGGGAGTGTCGTAAAGGAAAACGTCGGAATGCGTGGAGTGGACAGCAGAGGCCTTGATGCCCTCGGGGTAGTGAAATTTGATCAGCTCCTCGTGGGTAGCCTTGACAGACTTTTCCAGCAGGACAAAGGGGCTTGTGCGGGTAGGCTGGGCGGCCTGGATCTTGCCGTGGATGGAAGTAAGAGCAGCTTGCACAGTCTCCTCATCGACCTTTTGTGCGGGCTTCTCGGCGGCCTTTTCAGCAGCGGCCTTGTCAGCAGCGGCCTTTTCAGCAGCGGCAGCAGCAGCCTTCTTTTCTTCCTCCTCCTTAGCAGCAGCAGCGGCGGCAGCAGCAGCAGCAGCCTTGGCTTTCTCTTCTTCCTCAGCCTGCTTCTTAGCACGCTCCTCCTCTTCAGCTTGCTTTCTAGCCTTTTCTTCGGCTTCTTCCTTGGCCTTTTGAGCAGCAGCGGCGGCCTCCTCTTCGGCCTTCTTAGCAGCAGCAGCTTCGTCAGCGGCCTTCTTAGCAGCAGCCTCCTTCTCAAGACGTTCCTTCTCCTCGGCAGCCTTTTGAGCGGCCTCAGCCTCAGCAGCTCTCTTCTTAATCATTTCCTTAAATTGAAGCTTCTTCTCTTGCGCAGCAGAGTCGGTGACGGCACCGGCCTTGACGGGAGTAGAAATAGTTGCAGGCGAGCGAGCAGGGCTAGAGTGGGACGAAAGCGCCGACGGGTTAGTCGTAGGGCTCGTGACGGACTTTGTCAGCAGGACGGGCTCATTAGTTTCGGGGTTGGTAATCTTAACGCCAGCCTTGGCAATGCGAGGAGAGGGCGCGTAGGGGGACTTGACGCCTCTGTTATCCACGGGAATTGGAGCGGCGTTGGGAGAATACATGCTGTTACCGTACTGGTAAATGGGATTCTGGGAGTAGTAATCGGGATGATGGTAGACCTGATACATTGGGTTAGAATAAAAAATAAAATAAAGGGAGAGAGAGATGGAGATGAGATTTGAAACTTACAAATCCAGGAGCCTGAGGGTTCTGATTCTGTTTGGGGTTATTATAATTTTGCATCTTGATTTGTGATGATGGCTGGACAATTGGACAGTCTGATTGCTGTTATTAACTAGGCAATAAGTCTGTGGGAAGAAGAGAAAATTTGTTAGAGAAAAAAAAAACATGAAAAGAAACACGCCCACCCATACACGCAAAGAAAAATAAATAAAAATTTTAAGCTGAAAAACGACAGAAAACCCATCATCATCAAAAACGGCCAATCAACGGAAAGGTTATGAAGACATAAATCAGTCCAAATGGTTACGACCTAGTACCAGCAGATGAAATAAATATAAAATATTTGCAATTTCGAGATGATTTACAAAATCAAACAGGGGCGCGCGCGGGTTATAGAAAAAGAACGATGAAGCACATACTCGAATGGAATCGATCTGATTTGAATAGTTAAGACAATGAGGCAAAGAAAATGGCAAACACGAGAGAAAATGTTTCTATTTTCCCTTTGATTTTGTATTTTCTTGATGGATTCTTTCAATGAAGAATAGTTAACTGAGTCCACGGAAAAGCTGAGTTATCTGGTGGATTCCTAATGGATTTGGTCCTGGAGAAGGAAAGAAGAAGAAAAAAAGAAAAAAAAAAAAAAAAAATTAAAAAGAAAAAAGGGAGAAGAGAAAGAAAGAAAAAAAAAAATTTTTTCCAAGACAAATTAGGCCATGCGCAAATCTTTTTCAAATTGCCCACCAAATCACTATGCAAACAGTTGGAAATTTTGCACATTTTTACAATGCATACCACCATGCTTCAATTGATATTGTTTGGGTGTCCATCAGGCACAGCCGAATCAGTACAAAAAAAAAAAAACCAATTCCAATCACTATGCGCATAAATAGAAAAACAAAAGGAGAATCTGTTAAAAATTCAACTGTGAAGAATAATGAATTCTGGATTTTTCTTGAATTGATCCCTGAAGGGCTTGTTGCTTGAAAATATACATGTATCCAATTGCTGCGTGACCCAACCAGTAACCATTTGCCCAAACCCGGCAGATTCCCATGAGTGTACCATCTTTCCCAGTGCGCACCAGTCAACTGCAGTCGCTCTTGCTGCTGTGTCCTTATTGTTGTTTTTGTTGTTATTGACATTGCACCACCACCACAGCGTGACTTTTGCTCTTTTTTTTTTTTCACGACAAGGCAAAAAAAAAATAAATAAAACGGTTGCATGTCAGACATCTCGAACCCAAGGACCGTAATATACGCACCCAGCGTATTATTCAGTATTACGTTGATTTTGTGCGGTTCAGGAGGACAGCTTAGGTTAGTTCGCCACCATTTCAATATCTTGGCCAACAACATCATCATTCATTCACATGACCTAGGAACAGCAAACTATAGTCCAAAATCACAAGAGTCGCAACTATAAAAAAATACAAATCGCAACTTTTCCACCCTTTTTTTTTTCATAACTTAATTGCTATTTACCGTTATGTGATTTTTTTTTTTTTTCTTAAATCCATTTTAAATCAGATTATTCCCCCACCTTCTAGTAGCGGCTATACCCTCCTGAGCCTTCATTGTAGCCTTGTGACTCACCATATCGGTCAGACCGACCGTGGTTGCCTCTCTGGCGCCCGTAGTCCTCATCATCATTCTCAAATCTGTTGGCCCTGTGACGGCCGTACTCATTAGAGTTCTCTGACTCAAATCGGCTCTCGTTGCCATACGTAGAAGATTCATAGCGGTTACTAGAGTTGCTCTCGTAACGGTTAGAGTTATTATCGTAGCCACCCTCGTAATCACCATCAAAGCGGTTGTTGTTGATGCTTCTGTTATAACTGGAGCTGTTGTGAGCGCCTGACTGCCCGTAGCCAGAAATTTCGCTGTCATAACGGTTGTTATCAAAGTCATGTCGGCTAGAAGAGTTGTGGTTCTGACGAGAATATCTGTCATCATCATTATTATTTAGACGGCTACTTCCGTGGTGCTTTCTGTCAAAAGTTTTGGCCTCATCATTGTCACGGCGGTTGTTGCCATAGGTATGATTTCCGAATCCAGGGTAGGTGTCGTTGTTGTTGTTGTCGTTGGTTTGGTTGCTAGACCCAGGGAAAGAGTTGCTGTCATCGTGATGAGGTTTCGATTGAGAAGGACGGCTATAGCTAAACTCGTTGCCGCCGTAGCCACCACTGGAATAACTAGGTCTCTCGTTTCCGCTGGAAGAAAACTGCTGGCCGTACTGGTTATCGTTTCTGCTAGGAGAAGACTGCTGGCCGTACTTGTGATCACTTCTACCAGAGGAAGCCTGCTGACCGTATTGATTATCAAGTCCGTAAGTTTGCTCATTGTAGTCGTTATCAAGTCTGCTAGAATTATGCTGGTTGTAGCTGCTGCCACTATAGGAATATTGATTTGAGGGCTTAACATATCCATGTGTTTCCAATGACTCAGAGTAACTGCTCGAGGTATTCTGTGAATAACTGAAGCTGTTGTTGTGACTGATGTTGCTTCCATGGTTATTACTGTTGTAAGTGGGTTTGCTACTCTGGTGGTCATAAGTTCCCGCAGCCGCAGCAGCACTACCGCCAATACTCAGTTTGTCAAAGTCAGAAAGATCTGCATTAGACTGCGAGGGAATTTTAAAGCCCATATTGTGGCCACATCCATCCTGATGAACATGACTAGCCTGGCCGGTCTGGTTACCCTGGCCGGTCTTAAGATTCTGACCCGTGCGGACGCCCTGTGAAGTGAGACCTTTGAGAATGGTGTCACGATCCTTAACCTCATTGACCCATTTTTCCATTGTTTCGCGCATCTTTTTCTGGATAGGAGTAGAAGCAAGGCTAGGGTGATGGAACACCTGCAACGCCTCGTTGGTGACATCGTCGACATTGATACTGCTGTCCTCCCAAGCCTTGACAACAAGAGGGACAATATGGGCAACAACCTCAGTAGCAATCTTACCAGCAGGCTCGTTCAAGTATGCAACAAAGTGATCCTTGGAAAGCTGTGAATGAGTCGGGTTGTCGTAATTGTTGTCATTCCAAACGCGAAACTGCTCGTCATCGTTGACAACCATCTCCGTACCAGAGTGCAAGCCACTGACCATGTCGTTGAGCATGGGTGCAATGATAGGCTGAATTACCCCCATAACGAAAAGAGTCAAAGCATCAGAAATCTTTTCCTTAATAGTGGAAAGAAAGGGCACAGACTCCATGAAAGCATCAACCTTCTTCATGACGCGATCTCTAAACTCAAACAAAGGGTACACCTGGGCGATGATTTCCTCGGGGTCGTTGGAATTGGCACGACTGCACGAGTTTTCAAGAGAGTCAATCTCATCACCAATGCTACCGTATCTCTTTGTGACAAAGCTGCGATCACCACCCATACTTCTGGATCCGCTCACAGAATTGTTCTGGCCTTCATCCGCAGTAAAGTCAACAGGTACCATGCCAAAGAGATTTTTTAAAGCTTCAGCAGAAGTTGAAGGTTGGGCACCAGCACCGTTGTTGAGCTGTTCTTGAATTTCGCCAAGCTCAACTTGAGAGAGAGAGTCCTGGGCACCACCGAGAAGAGAGTGAAGAAAATCCTTACCACCAAAGGTACCAGTGACAATGGGATAAACAGACTGACCGTTGAGGTTAATCTTGCAGTTGCTTCCAACATGAGGAAACACGTCTCTGTGACCCAAAGAGATCAAGACAAGCTCGCAATAATTTGTGTGAGCAGAGAAATCCTCAAGTGTGTGCAAAGACTGGCCAAGCAGACGAAGTGCTTCATTCTGATCAGCATCGTTTTTGTTGGAACGATAGGAGCGACCCTTCTCGATACACTTTTGAAGCGACTTTCTAACGTACTCAGTAGATGTGGGCCAGTGACCATGCTCGTTTGCAATGTAATTCTTCATGCCGGTCCGAGGATCAATCTCGAGCTCTTTGGGATCAACGGGGCCACGAAGTCTCTTGTCGTAAGTACGCGCATCCTCGCCCTCGGCGTAACCCTTGGGGTTGTCAATGTGCTCTTCAGCACGGTAGACGCCAAGCCTGTCACTGGTGACCTCAAACTCATCAGTACCGTAGCCAAACTCAGTGAAAGCCATAATCCAAAGAATAATGCGGATCAATTCGGGACTAATATTCTTGCTGAGGGTGCCGACGTCAATTGCCTGTGAGTAGTCGCGAAGCCAGTTGCCAAAGTAGACCCGCTTAATCGCAAGATTATTAAACTTCTTGCCGCCCTTGAGTTTAGAAATGAAAGATCCAGAAGCCATGGCAAGGGTAGCGAGGGTATCCTCAATATCTCCGTGACGAAAGTTGACACCTTCGACGGCAGCCAGCGTTGGAATGTTTCCAGCGCCAAAGGCATATGCGCCGTTCGACATGAAGATAACGGCGATTAGCAAGACAAGTATAATGTAATGAGTAGAAATTAGGTCACCCATGATTTGATTATTATTGTGATAATGGGGGGGAGGGGGGAAGAAAAAAAAAAGAAAGAGAAGAAATGGAAGGGAGTAAAAACAAGAAATCAAAAAAAGAATAAAATAAAGCGGCTATGCCTTTAAAGTTTTTTTTAACACTCGATAACAAACTTTTATTTGTTTTTAATACTGCCATTTCAGGCCCTCTCAGGAACGAGCTCTACTTGGAACAAAAAATGCACTCCATGATTAAATATATATATATATATCTCAACATGTACTTTTTGAAAAGAAAAAAAAAACAATTTAAACAATATATTAAAAACTGTAGTGTTTCAAGAGTTATACACTTTTTGTTGTTGGTGTTGCTAAATATGGGTGTAAAAAAAAATGTTTTTGGCATGCACCTGCTAAATAAACCCTGTAATAAAGTCAGTCAAAAAAATAATCACGCCGTGTTCAAATGTTCACAGCAAGTCAAATATCATCACGACAAGCACTTTGCGCTTCATACAATACAACTCAAGTATAATAAATAAACAAATTAAAACATAAATTAATATAAATTACTGATATCAAAGAAACACTTAAATTATAGACATTATAACAACGATAAAAACCAAAAGCATTAACGGGACTCCTCTTCCTGGTACCAACAGTCAGGCACCATCAACACGTAGCGCTCCATGGCCTCCCGGAAGCGAGCCTTGTACAATCGCGGCGAGACAACTGTAGGCTCCTTGACCCCTCCACCAACAAGTCCTCTCTCCTTTACCCAGCTTTCTAGCTTCTTATCCCAAGTAAATGTGCGAATAAAGTCAATGATGCCAACCACTAGCTCGTGGCTTTCTGTATCAATGGCAATTACCAGCGAGTAGTCCATAACGTTCATCTTGGCCAAAAAGAGTGTATCATTCCATAAAGAGCTGCGAAGCAACTTTTTTGAGTGCTCGCGCACAAAAAGTGGCGACTCGTAGATAAATTCAACCATATTTTCATCCAAAAGGACCTCGTTTTCACGGCCAGTCTGCTGGACATGACGGTTGCGCATTGACCCTTTCAAATCAAAAATTCTTGTCGTTTTCTTGTTGTAAAATAAGTTCTCCATAACTAGCACGTCCATCTTCATCGTCTTGTTGCTGATGGGGTTGCGAATCTGGATCTGGTAAAAACCAAAGATTTTGGAAAGGACACTAGGAAGCTCATGAAAAAAAGCTTTAGCCATAAACTCAAAGTACGAAGGTGCAAACTTGAGAAATGCGTCGAGCTCCGCTGGAGACAACTGCTTCACTACAAGACGGTCGTCAAGAGTCTTTAAAAACGCCGAACCTGACTTGCCACCAGAAGAATCCCATTTGACACACCGAGAGAGTGACTGGATGTATGCACTATCACAATTGCATTGTCTTCTCAATGCATCAAACTGCTCTGCATAAAAAATCTTGCAGCTCAATTTGGCAGAACCTTCTTGAAACTGATACTTCAGATGAATACCAGTCTTCTTCAGCATGTGACTCTCGAGCTCATCGCTTGCATCCATCTCGGCTATTTCGCCAGATTCCATATTCGAAGGGTTGCTGCTTCGCATGTTGTGTAGCTTATCCAAGTAGTCAGGAGACGAGAGCGAAAAAGCAATTAGCGAACTAGGCTCATCTTCCCGAACAATAACATCAGAATCAACAAAAATGTGTTCAGATGGTGCCAGCGGGTACTCAAGTGGTTGCCAGCCAGTGGCAGAACGGTCAGCCCAAAAACTAGCCAAAGACTGAAGCAGAGTCTGACGCTCTGTCTGCTGATACTCCTTTACTGTTGGGATAATATTTGAAGGCTGACTGACATTAGACGGAATTCGAGTTAAAGAATCGTCTATAGCCTCTTCTTTAACACTGCCACCTAGCTCATCAAGTGCTTCTTCCGTACTCTTAGCAAGTAGTTCAGTCTTATCCGTCACCGAAAGAGATTCTTCAACATCAGTTTTTTCTGGTGGCTTCAATTGATCATCTTCAACCACCTTATCGAGGATTTTTGAATCAAAATTAGACAGTTGAGAAGTTTTACGACTAAGTCTTTCATCAGCTCCATCGTTGTTTTCACTCTCTTCACTTTCGCTGTAACTCTCAACTTGTTCGTCTTCCTCGTTGTCAGAGGACTCTGACTGTGACTCTTCCTCGACAGCAGCTTTAACAGTATTGAAAATTTCAACAATCGGTTTAGAGGAAGCAACCGGGAAAGCGCGAAAGCGAGTCTGGGCTAGCATTCGTCGCTCTCTGGCTCGCTCCTTCTCAAAATCTTTCGAGAGCTGCTCAAAGTGACTGGCAAGCGATGAAACAGAAACTTTCTGATTGTTGCTGTTATTGCCAAATTTGCCAAACATTAAATGATGCTCGAGCCGAGTCCCAAACCGTTGCCTAAAGCTGGGAGGAGGAATAGAGATTTTGTCGCTACTTGTACCACCAAACTTGCGCCTAAAGTTGAAACTTGATGAGGGACCAGCAAGACTTGTGCTACTGCTGCTATTACTATCTTCAATCTTCATTTGTGGAATCCTGGACCGAAATTTATCAAATGCATTAGATTTCTCGGGGCTACTGGAGCTAGGCTTGCGCTCAATAGAGGACGGCTTCAAAGCTGGGATATAACCGACACGGTTCTTGACAGGTGATTTTGAACGGACAGATGTATCTTTTACAGACTTCTGATCATCAAGATTTTTCTCTTCAGAAATGCTATCAGTAAATGAAAGATCTGATAAATGGGATGACTTTCTCTCATGTTTATTTGTGCGCTGGGATTCCATCAATGCCTCAACACGAGAAACTACTTCTTGCACCCGACTGTTGGGAGTATCTCTGCGTGGGCTAGATGAGCGAGTAGAAACAGGAGAGACTTTTTCGTCAGCAGTAGCTAAATCAGGAATATTATGAAATGGGAACGAAAGCTTGGGCGATTGATCAAGACTTGTCCGCCGTTTGGGCGTCGACTGGCTGGAAAGCTTTGAGCTGCTAAAAAGGGGTTTGGGTTTTCGCTGATTCAACTCTTCAACGACAGGCTCGTTAGAAACAGACTCCTCCAACACAACACGCTTTTTCTCCTCATCCACGCTGGATTTTCGACTAAAGTGAACATTGTTAATCGGCCTCTTAGCAATATCAACCTCAGTGACATTTGCGGACTTGACTGACTCTTCAGTTTGTTTTTTATTCAACTTAGAGGCACTAGATTTGGCCAAAGCTAGTTTGTTGAGATTGACGTCACTGGAAAATGATGGAACACTGGAAATTCTCGATTCTAATGCAATCTCTGCTTTTTCAGACTTATTACCAGCCTCTTCCTTTGACAACTCAGCATCATTCCCATCTGAAAAAGTTTTCATCGCTGAGTTGCCGAACGGTTCAACACTGGCACTAGTATTAATAGGCTTAAGTTCAATAGCATCATCCTCGCCATAAGTAGTGATATCTTGGACGACATCTTCTGCTTCATTTTTAGAGGGCTCAGCCGAGATATCACTAAAATCCTTTACAGCTGTGTCAGCGCAAGGCTCAGCTTTAACAGAATTGCTGTATTTTACTTCTGACGATGGATCAGTAGCACTCTCGCGGTTTTCCTCCCCTTCAACTGTAGAAACTCTTTCCTTGTTGTCACCCAATAAACCTGTTTTTTCGTCGGGTTCAATGTATGGGGATGGTGGGATTTTTTTTTCATCAGTTAGGTCATCGTTGGTTTTATCAAAAATTCGTTTCAAATGTTGAGCAGTAATTCTGGTAATATCTTTTTCAGATGGAAAGAATTGCTTTTCAAATTCTGCAAATTCAATATCCCAGTTGACAACAACCCCTTGAACAGACCGTAAAACACCATTGAGCGGCAAGTAAGAAACGGGCTGAGTTTTGACATAAAGATCATTGAGTTCATTAACAACCATAGATTTTTCATCTTCAGCTCGCTTTAAAAGCTCAATAATGCGCTGTTGACAGTCTTCAATTTTTTCAACAACAAGACCATCTATATTGACACTCGAAAGGCGACCAGTGACACTGTCAAAAAACCGATTGATTTTCTGTAACATTTTAGAGTAACATTGAACTTTAAGCTTGATTTCTCTCTCGGGATCCCAAGTAATCTGAGGTGTAGGAACAGATACTTTATAGAGATCTACCTTCTCATACACACATCGAACAACCATATTATGCCAACCAAAGAATCGCACATGATCCCGAAATATGTCGTGAGGGCAGATGTTGTCTTGAACATGCAGCTCAGTGCTCCAGAATGAGATTTCGAAAAACTTGCCTAAAGAGTACTTCCAAGTGGCATCTGACATAGGGAGAATAGGGGTAGACTTCTTGCAAATTTTGCAAGTACTCCACATAAGAATAGAATCTTGCATACCAGGAAGGGGACAAGGATAGTCAGTAATTGTTGCAGAAATGCTACCCGTGCCATGAACGTAGTTTCTAGAGTGGTCTTTTAGTGTCTTTCCACACCCCTCTTGACAGAGTGTATTGGAACTCATGCAAACGTTTTCAATGAATTGGCCCAATGTTACGTCAGTCTTGTCGTAAAAGCCAATAACTAGAAGCTCAGGACCAACACAAGGAGTGGCAGTCTCAGTACAAACGACGGAATATAAAAGAACAATGTCTTGGTGACTAGAGGGAGTAAACATAAATGGGTTAAGAGAATAGGCCAATTCCCATTGTCTTTTTTGTTTGGACCACAAGTCATAAAGCTTTTGGTACTGGCGGCCATACAAGAAATCAGCCATTTTTTGTATAGTATCATGATCTTCGGGAAGCATTTGAAGATTTGACTCAACGCCCAAAGTTGTGAGCATTCCACGAAGTTGCACCTTGAGTTTTTCAACTTCCTTCTCCTGGTCCATTGCAACCAACTTATCCTCTGTACCTCTAGCCATTCTAAGAAGATATGGATATCCAAATTGCACAAATGGAGACGCAGATAGAATAGAATCAGTATGATATTTAGAAAAATCATTTGAATATGAATCCAGGCCATCTGAAATCTGTGAATTTTTAAAAGAAGACCCGATTGTGATAGGTGTTGCCAGACTCTGTGTTGGAGAAGTGGGAATATTTGCATACTGGTCCTGTAGTAAGGAAGACTCTAACTTCAAATTAAACACAACGTAGACCATAAACTCAACCACAGTTTTAACCATTGCAAGAACATCCATGTCAGCACCTCTCAGTACAATAGTACAGCCCAACTGTTTAGGAATACCAGAAAAGAAAAGATATTTTTTTGCAAAGTTTTCGTGCTTATAAGTCTTGACTTCGAATTTTGCACAAGTTCCCAAAACAGTGTTAGAAGACAATGTTTCATAGGTACTGATAGTGGCTTGTGTATACCTTGCAATGCGATTCAAAACAGAGACTTTGACATCCGAAACAACAGCGATACCCATCTGGTCAAATTTCTTAATAATAGTGCGACTGATGTAACCACTACTGAGAATAATATTGGGTTCCAGCTGGGCAACACGTTGAATAATTGTATCAAATCGAGAAGATTCTTGCTTGGCTATTTCAAGAAGTTTGGTGACATGTAGACGTGGATTTTCGAAAAGAGCGTTAGCCAGTAAAATTCGTGGGTTATTAATAATCTGAGGCATCGATTTAAATGAAAGAGTCTGGCAAAAAACAATCCCATCAATGTACTTTGTATGTTTTGGAGAACCCCCAGGAATTCGTTTGAGCTTAACATAATGCCGAATATCAATGTTATCTCCACCCTTAATGTCTAGATCAATATTAGCAGCACACTCTAATAGTGGAGGCATGATCGATTTAATCCACTTTTCAAGATTGTTTTTCATCCCGTAATCTTGTAGTGACTGCTTGATAAATGCCTTTGCATGATTAATACTGGCTCTATTCAAGTCTATAGGCCTAATTGGAACCTGTGAGACAATTGATGGTATCACAGTCCCAGGCCTTTGTGAATACGAAAAGCTTTTTTTTCTTTGACCAATGCGCATAATATTCGATTTACCTTGGTCTATCGACAAACTGGTACCACTCCTATGTCGTCTAAAACTACTGCGATTTCTGGATGGACTGCGGCTTTCACTTTCGTGTTTTCTAATCTTGGTAAGCGGCCTCGGTACTATACTGCTTGTGTCGTTGTCCGAGTAAACAACTGCACTTGGATCGGAGCCATCAGATAACCGTTCATCACGAGACGAAAAACGATGCAGATATCGAGGAGAATCACTAAATGAGACTTCAAGCTGTGGAACACGGCGATGCACAGACTGGACATCAGACTGAGGTACTGGTTCTCCAATGTCGAGTTGGGTTTGGGAAAACTCGCTAGTATGTTCATCTGCGTCTTCTTCATCTGATGAGTCCAGCTTTTCAATGACCTTTGAGCAATTGTTACATACCCTCATTTTGCCTCTGTGATTGAACTTGTCACCAGGAATAAGAAATGTGCAGTTTGAACAAAATATCTGTCCACATATTCTGCAGTGATGCTTCCGTCGAAATGCTATAAAATAGTTAGTAATGTTTATCTGTATAAAATTAGAGGCAAGACCCTACTTACTAGTAAAAGTCGTTGAGCAACCAAAACATTCAGTGGCGTTTTCGTCTTTCATCCAAAACTCTTTTCCTAGACCGCCAGACTTCAGAGAAGCTGGACGCCTGTCTACTCGAGAAATAAAATAATTTCGCGCATTAGATATAATGCTCTCTGTATCGCTATCTCGATCACCGTCTCTTCCAGAAGAACCCGTATCAAATGTATTAGCTAGAACAGGATAAGCGTGCTCTGTCTCTAAAGAAATCGAAGGTGCCGGGGTAGTAAGAATGTTGCCAATTATACGATTCGGATGATCTGCTGGGTCAGAAGACTGCAAGGAGATAGTACTATCTACGTTTAGTGGCTGATGATAACGGTGGTCATGCAAAGAAGATGAAGCAATTGATGTAATTGAAGTGGAACTGTCTGGAAGGGTCGAGGGTCGCAGTGCTGATGGCTTAGACCTTTCATTTTGAGAAGGTTTCAATCGTATGGGCGGGTAATTTCTTGTTGACATTCGACTAGGCCGGGCAAGAGGTACCGCAAGAGTGTCATTGCTCAAAGCGGAATCACTTGAGTTACTAGGTAATACCTGCTGAACAGCGTTGGAGGCAACTGACTTAAATTTGCTGAATATATTTGAAATGATATTGGGGTCAGTCTGAGGGTCTTTGAGTCCGCTAGTGGGGAACGAAGTGAACACCTCCGAAAATTCTGAGGGAGGCACACCTGACCCCATTGAGGTGGTTCTCTTGCTCATTTAGTTGAAGTATCCAAACAATTGTTCTAGTTGGTCTCTTTTGAATTGCTGGTTTACAAACAGTATAGTCATGAAAATGATGAAAGTTCAGGATTACGGGGATCTATGAAGTGCAAATGGAATGATTTAGACCTAACCCTATCATTATGCACACACCTAAATGCCCTGTAGTTTTAATTAAGGGCCTTGATTAGGGACCTTTTTTTTTTTTTTTATTTTTTTTTTTCAACATGTTTCAGAAGAAATCATCGTTGACTGACATATTAAATGAATATGCTTAATACCCGAATAGCCGTGGCACTAATTTTAATATTTCTTGTTAATATTGTTTTAGGATACTCAAATTTGGAAATATGTGAGATAAAGCATTTGGCAAAGCTAACCAAAAACCAGAGACCGCTGCACCCTAAAAACACTAATGGGTATCTTGAGCCAATTCTTCAAGTCAGAGTACCAGGAACTGAAGGGTCTGCCGAAGTCAGAGAGCACTTTTCAAAAATTTTTAAAACTCTGAGTTCGGAATGGAAACTGGAGTTTGATTCTTTTGTCAACGGCACTCCTCTCTTTGAAAAAGTTAACTTTACTAACTTTATAGCGACCCGTGATCCACCAGAGGTGGCGCCTGAATCTGTGAAAAGATTGTCTCTGGTGGCCCATTATGACTCCAAAATTGAGCCCCAAGGGTTCATTGGAGCAATTGACAGTGCGGTACCATGTGCGTTGATTATGTATACAGTCAAGCAGATAGATGATATCATGACACAAGCGTGGAAGGCCGGATCAAAGTCTAATTTGGGTCTTGAAATTATTTTTCTTGATGGCGAAGAGGCATTTGAGACCTGGACTGACGAGGATTCAATTTACGGAGCCAGACATCTCGCAGATCGATGGAGCAAAGAGGTCTTTACAAATAAAAACAGCTCTAAATCAATTACGAGACTTGAAAATATTGACATTTTTATGTTGTTGGATCTTCTTGGTGCAGCTAACCCTAGAATATATAGCTTTTACCAAAGCACACACTGGGCTCACAAAAAGCTTCGCGAAATAGAAACAAAACTGAGAAAGCAAAAGCTATCGAAACTAAAAAGATCCGACCCTAAGTGGTTTAGGCCTCAACCACAGTTTGCCATTGCTAGCAAGCTCGGTGATGATCATGTTCCTTTTCATGAGAAAGGTGTGCCTGTTCTCCATGTCATTCCGGTCCCATTTCCCCAGACATGGCACAGTCTAGCTGACGATGGAGATCATTTGGATCTGGATGTAATCCATGACTGGTCACTGATTCTGACTATATTCGTTGCTGAGTATTTAGATCTGACAGGAAATATTATTACTACTGAGCAGGGTCTCGAGTATGACGATTTATAATTTTTTAAAAACTTTTTCATTCATTTTTATAGAATTACATGTATTGTAGTATTTATTGACGTGTACTAAGTTTCTTATCAGATCAATTTATTATTTTCTTAGACGCTGCTTAAGGTACACCAACCTTTTATTTATTTATTAATTTTATTTTTCTACCCTTCCCATTTTTCTATTTGGCATCGCCTTCTCTCAAATCAACTGAACACCATTAGAACAAATATCCAATGAATAATATTGCTCAGCTGATTAACAGAATCTCAGAAATTACTGTTTTAAATAAATCTCCACAAGAAAAGCAGTTCATTGCCTCTTTGCATGATTCATCAAAGGTTCCCCTCAAGTACGAAGATCAGGAACTTCTTGATTATGGTATGAGTTTCATTCCCTTTGAGCGGATCTATCAAAAAGCAGAAGAGGACTTTGCTAAAGACGATTCCTTTGGCGAGCAAGATTATGTGGCAAAAGAGCTAGTCAAATGGTTTAAACACGACTTTTTTACTTGGGTCAACCATCCGCCTTGCGACGTTTGTGGAGGCGACACTCAGACTGTTGGTACAACACCTCCAACACCAGAGGAAAAAAAGTATGGAGCCAAGCACGTTGAAGTTTACCAATGCAAAATTTGCTCTATCCTTATCAGATTTCCTCGGTACAATTCGGTCAGAAAGCTGCTGGAGACTAGACGAGGCCGATGTGGAGAGTTTGCCAACACCTTTACGTTTTTATGCAGAGCCATTGGAAGCAGAGCTAGATGGGTTTGGAACCAGGAGGACCACGTGTGGACTGAAATCTATTCCGAAAAGCAAAAGCGATGGATTCATATCGATCCCTCCGAGGGTGCTTTCAACGAGCCGCTCATATACCAGGACGGCTGGGGCAAGAAGATGTCGTACTGCATCGGATATTCCATTGAGGGCGCTCGAGACGTGACCAAAAGATATGTCACCAAGCCAGATATGGCGTTACCACGAAACAAGGTCAGCGAGCCGCTGCTTTCCAAAGCCATGGAGGATATTACAATTGAGAGAAGAAAGAGAGTTAGTGACGAGGAGCGCAAGAAGTTAGAAAAGGAAGATGAATTAGAGAAAAGAGAGCTTGATGGATACAGCCCTAGCGAAACCACAAATGGTGAAGTTGGCCCAAGAGAAAGCGGTGCTGGTGAATGGACCGCACAACGTGGAGAAGACGGCAGATAGATTTGTAGATCAAGCATTATAAGGACACTGACATATCATCATCTAATTATAATATAATTATAAATATTATATCCGGCGTTAGAAGCTTTTGCCTTCCCAAAGTGGGTTACTTCTTCTCCAGATTTATGCATGTATGCTATTATTGCAATCACATGACCGAAATGTGATTTCCAAGAAGGAAAAAAACGAGAGGCTTCAGCCTGTTTGTTTTCTTCTCTTTATTCAACTATTTTTTACACTCTCTCATTTCACCTCACCTTCATTCCATTTTATTTTTTATTTTTTATTATAAATTTTATTGTCGTTCTAGTTAATATGGCGCGAATTTGCTGGATACCTCTAGTATTCAGTTTAATTTCTTTGGTTTCTGCGTCTGCCGGGGATTTTGACAACTTCCAGCTTGATTACAGTTTAACCGCTCTTGATAAGGAGAAAGACTGCCCTCCATGGTATGACTCTGTCAATTGTACTAAATGTGTTGATAGTTTCTTCTAACAAATGTCAGCTTCAATTGCATGCTCCCTGCTTTCTCTTGTAAGCAGTTTGCACAATGTAATGAATACAATGGCCGGTGCGAGTGCCCTCCTGGTTTCGGAGGCGATGATTGTTCAGAACCAGGTAAGCATAGTAACGACGTGGGATACCAAAGCTTCTTCTAACATTTTGCCAGTGTGCGGCGGCCTGAGTGATGGCATTAATAGACCTATTAGAAATGACACTACATGCGATTGCTCCGATGGATGGAGTGGTATCAACTGTAACATGTGTACTGCCGATGAGTCCTGTGATGCGTTCATGCCCGAAGGCCTCAAGGGTACTTGCTACAAAGGTGGAATTCTTGTTAAGAAAAACCACCAAATGTGCAATGTTACCAATAGAAAAATCCTTGACATCCTCAACGGCAAGATCCCCCAAGTTACCTTTTCTTGCAATGCTACCGAGGCCACCTGCAACTTTCAATTTTGGGTTGACCAGAGAGAGAGTTTTTTCTGTGGCTTGGATAGCTGCGAGTTTGACACTGAATATAAGGGGTCTACCAACATTACCAACTACCATTGCGCCAACGCTCATTGCAAGTGTGTACCAGATAGAATGCTCTGTGGTGAGAAGGGGTCTATCGACATTTCCGATTTTTTGACCGAGACAATCAAAGGACCTGGCGATTTCCAGTGCGACCTAAAAAAGGGTTCCTGCTCTTTTTCGGAGCCGTCAATGAATGACCTAATTAAATCAGTTTTTGGGGATCCTTCGATTTTCCTTGACTGCAGCAGTAGTGAATGTTTGCATCACACTGAACTTCCTTACTATCAGCCTCCGGTTAAAACCATTCACAAGGGGTTTATCATTGGCTCATCTGTTGGTTTGATTGTACTGTTTCTAGGCGGTATTTTTGCTTACAAGTTCCTTATCTCTCTGAGTCAAGAAAAACCATTCAATTCTATTCAACTGCCCTTGAATGACACTAATAATAAGTTAATGATTGAGCATACTCCGTCGAGCCTGGAGTTCACAGAGATTAGCTACCGTGATAACCACAAGCAAATTCTCAATGGTGTTATGGGCTCTGTGGCACCAGGCCAAATTCTTGCGATTATGGGTGGTTCAGGCGCTGGTAAAACCACTCTACTTGATATTCTTGCAAAAAAGAGCAAGCGGGGTGTGACGAAAGGCAAGATTACTGTCAATGGCAAGGAGATTAGCGACAAACACTACAAACAGGTGATTGGTTTTGTTGACCAGGATGATTACCTGATGCCCACTTTGACTGTTTACGAGACTATCGTGACCAGTGCTTTGCTCAGACTTCCAAAGTCAATGCCCGATGACGCCAAAAAATTGCGAGCTTTGGAGACTATGTCTGAGCTCGGTATTTTGGGCATCAAAGACCAGTTGATTGGAAATGAAACCAACCGTGGTATTTCTGGCGGTGAGAAACGCCGTGTCGCTATTGCATGTGAGTTGGTTACCAGCCCCTCCATTTTGTTTTTGGATGAACCTACGTCAGGCCTGGACTCGTATAACGCGTACAACGTCATTGAGAGTTTGGTTCGTCTTGCCCGTGACTTCAATCGAACCGTGGTGTTTACCATTCATCAGCCGAGATCAAATATTGTCGCTTTGTTTGACAAGCTCATTCTGTTGGCCCAGGGCAAACTGGTTTATTCTGGGCCGCAGATTGAAGCTGCTCAATTTTTTTCAGAACTGGGGTTTTCGTGCCCTAAGGGCTTTAATGTCGCCGATTTTCTTATTGACTTGACAATGAAGGCTGTTCGCAAAAGCGGACCTATTGGTGGTAGCGCCATTAATGACAGTGAGGATGATGCAGCCGATCAGTTTGCCGGCACCGAGGAAAGTTCCAGCAACTCTCTACTACTGCATAGTGGTCTTCCTCGTGCAAACAGTCAGAATAGCCAGGACATTGATACTACTACCGAGTGGCTTCACTATGCTAGTCATCGCGATGAAGGCCTACTCCCCAACATTCACAGTGAGTCAAATTCTTTGAATTTACAAGGTCTCGTTGAGTCATATAGTAGCAGCGCACTGGCTGAAGGCATCCGCCAGTCTATCTCTTTGCTCAGAGTCGGTGTTGACGACAGCGGCAGCAGTAACTCTGAAGAGGTTGCAGAATTCAAGGGTAGAGATAGAATTAGCATCTTCAAGCAGGTGTCTATTCTCTCCAAGCGCACGTTCAAGAATCTCTACCGTAACCCAATGTTGCTACTCACTCATTACGTTATTGCCATCTTACTAGCATTGTTTTGTGGTATGCTATACTTCAATATTAGTGACGATATTAGCGGCTTTCAAAACCGCCTGGGACTTTTTTTCTTTTTGTTAGCATTATTTGGGTTCAGTACTTTGACCACCCTAGGTCTCTTTGCTGAAGAACGAATTATCTTTGTTCGAGAGCGGGCTAATGGTTATTACAAGCCGATTGCTTACTACATCTCCAAAGTCCTTTTTGACATTATCCCCCTGCGAGTGTTTCCTCCGATTGTACTTGGTCTTATCATCTATCCGCTCGTTGGTTTGTCCTTTGAGAGCGGGGCGTTTTGGAAGTTCCTTTTGATTCTTGTGCTATTCAACCTCACAGCCGCTGCAACTTGTCTGCTTATTGGTATTCTCATTCAGGACACTGGCGTGGCTAATCTGGTAGGCTGCTTAGTCATGTTATTTAGCTTGCTTTTCGCTGGCTTGTTCCTTAACCACGACTCGATGCCAAAAGGTACAATCTGGATCCAGTATCTGAGTATCTTCCACTATGCATATGAGGCGCTGACAGTAAACGAGGTTAAGTACCTCACGCTCACTGAACGTAAGTTTGGGCTGAGCATTGAAGTGCCCGGCGCGACGATTTTGAGCACATTTGGCTTTGATAGTGGTGCCTTTACACAGGATCTGCTGGGACTCGTATTGATCTTCCTGACGTTCCTTGTGGGCGGATATGTGGCGATGCATGTCTTGCTGGTGGAGCGGAGATAGTGCGTACATTATATATATTTACGTTTAGTTTTTAATTTTTTTTTTTTTATTTTTATTTTTTCAAAATCCACCAGTGGTAACTACAGCTGACAAGCCTCTTTAATTTCAACAATACTTTCATGATATTGTAATATATAAAAAAACATTAACTTGCCATTATGAAAGCAATGCTTATGGCCGCGCGAACACTAGAGGAAGACTACGCTTGAGTACTATATGTTTTTTTCTTGTTTTTTTATTGCTTAAGGAAATTAATTTGCAGAGCCCTCGCCCTTTGTAGGGACAACCGTGCATGTTTGCTAGAAATATTTAAACAACAAAGGTTATCACCATCACCAAAGGCAACAGAACAGGAGCATCAATATTAGCTCTAATTATAGCAATAGTATTTCTAAGAGCAGGATTAGAACTAATGATTGTTATTATTATTACCCTTAGATGCCCCTGTTTTTAAGGATGCTCCGGATTTGGCCCGGGGGGTGGCTATTTGCTGTGATAAAAACAAGTCGTGTGCTAAAAGTATGAGCTGTGGTGTATTACATAACCAAAACGCGAACTAAAAAAAACCTTAAGCAAGTTTAAAAGGCTAAACCTAAAGAAGACAGTAACCTAACCCACAACATTGGAAGCGAAGGAAAAAAAAGGTCCCAGCGCGAGGTGTGCTTAGTCACAGAACCTAACCCACGTATCATAAAAGGTAAGTTAAAACGTCTTTTTAGGCAAAGTTTGCTGGTTGGCAACCATTAGAGTTTTTGCCATAATATTTTATTTAATAATATTTTTTTTCAATATAAAACCTCTTTCCCTTTTTCTTCCTTTCCTCTACCACCCGTCTTCTTCCTTTGCAGTTCCTCGATTTGATAAATATTTCACGACGTACCCCTTGGTGTTTTCAGTTACTTCTATTGTTTTTACTACTGCACTTCTGAGATAGCCAAGTTACGCGCATTATTAAAGTCTGCACGCACCCCTCTCTCTTTTTCTTTTGCGTCCAGTAAAAACTCATCATCCTTTTCAACGCTACATAAACATAAAAAAGCATCTCACTGTAACCAAAAACAAAAAACAAAAAAACTATGAGTTCTGCTATCCCTATAAACCATTCTCAACAGCAAAGCTTTAGAAGAGAGTCTATTGCACATTCCCAGGGAATGGGCGGTGTTTCCTGGGGTCCTACGAGCGTAAATTCGTGGCTCCGAGACGAGTAAGCACACCCAACATTGCTCCCCTTTCACCATATATATTTTCATTTATTATCCTTTCGTTACTAACAAAGAAACAGGGTCATGTTTCACAATGCACCCCCACCCACGTCGCGCTCGCCTATATACTCGTCCTCATATCTGCCGAACCTTGAAGCTGGCTTTTGCAAGGACTACTCGTGCTGTGGTCTCGTGCTACCAAATCTCCACGACCTGCTGCGGCACTATGAAGAAGCCCACATATCGCAACAAGACCCGGATGAACAGCCCCAGCAGCTCCAGCAGCAACATATGCATTTTAATAACAACGTCAACAGTAGGAGAATGGACCAAAATAATATTGGCGTGTCAACGGACGACGTCTTTATCTCAAACAATAGACTTCTAAACAATAGACTGCTCAACTCCAATGTCGCGGCTAACTCAAACCAAAACTTGCATCAAAGCAACAATAATAACAATAACATGATTATGAACAATTCTATCAACCCGCACAACCAGGGCAGCCTTGCCAACACCAACATTAACCTTAACTCGACTAACCTGCACCATCAAAACCATCTCCATCATAGCCACCATCACCAAAGCAACAACCAAATCCCAACTACAACGTCCAACAACAACATGGACGATATCCAGATGGACGAGCTGGAAGATATAGATGAGATTGACGAAGAAGAGGAAAA
This sequence comes from Geotrichum phurueaensis, assembly GCA_030558065.1. NCBI lineage: Eukaryota > Fungi > Ascomycota > Dipodascomycetes > Dipodascales > Dipodascaceae > Geotrichum > Geotrichum phurueaensis. The sequence goes on along the minus strand of JAJMRT010000191.1, from coordinate 444 downwards.
TGAAATGTGCATAGACGATCCCGCGCGGCACCTTTACGTTGCCGACCAGGACGAGTACAAGCCTTTCAAGTGCCCCGTGATTGGCTGTGACAAGACCTACAAGAATCAAAATGGTCTCAAGTACCACCGTTTACATGGCCACCAGAACCAGACACTGCATCTTAATGATGATGGCACCTACAGTGTCATTGACCCCCTTTCCAACGAACCTTACCCCGAGGGCGTCGAGCTGGAAAAGGACAAGCCTTACCGCTGCGAAGTCTGTGGCAAAAGATACAAAAACTTGAATGGCTTAAAATATCACCGCGGACACTCAACACATTAATATTATTTTTTTAGTATTATTATTATTAGTATTATTATTATTATTATTATTATTATTATTATTATTATTATTATTATTATTATTATTATTATTATTATTATTATTATTATTATTATTAT
>JAJMRT010000190.1:0-38700 GCA_030558065.1 Geotrichum phurueaensis | reverse complement strand
TAATAATAATAATAATAATAATAATAATAATAATAATAATAATAATAATAATAATAATAATAATAATAATAATCCATACATGAATTTTCTAAAAGATTCTATTCGGTATCTCTAAATCAATCCGCAAAATCATTAGACTCCACAGCAAGCTTATCACTGTAAGAAAGGATGCGATACCAACAGGCACCACGGCAAAGACTGCAATGTTGTACAAGTCCACCGACCGCGACTTGTGCTCAAGTGCCAGATTACTCGTGACAAAATTTTGAATGATATATGCCACGGTCAAAATGCAAGAAATAAAGATCCAGACATGGAGTAGGTACGCCTGTCCTGGTGACAGCACCGAGTAAATTGCCTGGATCATAGCAATGTTCAGACATGCACAGGAAAACATTCGCACTATTGTTGCTGGCGTCGAGTACGTCACAATCCACCGCACCATAAGCCCATCTAGCACTGCATATGATAGATAGCCAGAAACTATGCACCACACTCCCGCCATAAACAGCTCGCTAGACCGAACGGATGAAATAGGCCGGTTGCCCTCAAAATCAAACAGTTCCCATGCTTGATAAAAGCACTCCCACATGCCAAGAAACGATGGTAGCACTGATAGGCCCTAAAAACGTGTTAGTTAGAATCAACGAAATCAAAAAAAAAAAAAAAAAAAAAAAAAAAAAAAAAAAAAAAAAAAAAAAAAAAAAAGGGAAAAAGTATTTCTAGTTTTGACTTACCCGTGAGAGCCCGAGGAGAAAATGAAATCGAGAGTTGAATATTTTGAGTCCAAGAATCTTTAACGGTGGTTGCTGAGAGGTCGCTGCTGCTGTCGCAGTGGCCGTCGGTGTTGAAGTCTGGGATGCTGATGATAAATCTTGCTGGTGTGCAACGTCTGAAAGCGCGCCGTGCTGCAATGTAGTTTCTTGCTGGTCGCTTGTCGTCCATGGAAACCATGATTGTAACGAGTGTAGCAGACCTTGGCGGCTAGCACCCGCAGCGCCGTCGCCGCTAAGATTTGAAAATGCTTCTGTTGATTGGTACGTGCTGCTGACGGAACGCGTACTGTTTATGCTATTATCTCGACTATGGCTTGTAGATGTCGCTACGACTTCATCGAAAGAAGGGGGAAGATCATCCATAGAAAAATATTGTGGAAGTGGCGGCTGCTTAGGCGGGAGGTTGGCTGGCCTGTATCTGAGCTCAGACGGCGTTGTAGACGGTTTCTTAATTATTTTAGAGCTGATGATGGAGTAATAGTAATCTTGTGAGGGTGTTGCGGTTACCGCAGGGTGATCATACTTGAACGAAGTGTCTGGCCGTTTTATCACTTTCCTAGTAGGTTTTTTTTCAAAAGCGATATCGCTGTTCTGTTTGGCCATAAAAAGAGTCAGCAACTAAGCTTATAATAAGGGTTTAGGCGAGTGAGTGTTGAAAAATATAGGCTCGAGATAGAACACCAACGATCGGGCGACTAGATGTTGAGATAGAAACTCTCGGGTAGATTGGCAAGGGATTCAGGGTTACTGTACGAAAGAAAGAATCTCCGGAATGGCGAAAAAGAGGAAAGAGGAAGAAAATGGAAGAAAAAGGGAAATTTGGTTTTTTTTTTTTTTTTCTTCGATTTTTTTTTTTTTTTTTTGGTTTTATTTCCTAAAACACTTTGCTCTACGTCTCCCTACATCTGGCTCAGCAACGGTCTTGTAGTGTGCCCTCGTGAACTACTCAGTCTACTATTAACCGCTAGTACTCTCTGAAATGTCCCAGAACACACAGAATCAAGAGGCATTAAGCAGTAATTCCGTAAGTACCTGACTCAACTCTTTCTTTTGGCCTGCTTTCTAATTGACTCTGACTTCAATTAAGTTTGAATCGCCCAACCTACTCGGCTCAAACTTTTATGAGACGCTCCTGGCGCGCGCGGCAAAATTTCTCGATCAACTGCCATCCCAAAATCTCGGGAAATACAATTCAAAACTGACTGAAGATATGCGAAGAAACATGTCAAAGTTCATTGACGATCTCAAAAATACCAGACAAAACAATGCGGCCTGCGAATCAGCACAAAATCAGCTACCTGATGATTCTGTCGCGTCAATTCCGCCGATGACGGCTGAGCCCTACGACCTGAACGCGATAGACCATGAGAAAGAGTCGATCATGACTGTCTATTACGACATCTATAAATCTCAAATTCAGGCCTACCACCAGCTTATGGACTTTCTTCCTGCTGATTCGCGCTTTCCTGTCGTGCTCGCATCGCAACTAGAGCACATTACAACAAGAATGGAGATTGTTCGCGTCCAGTTCAGCGCTATCCTACGACGCAACAAGACCCTTGACAAATGGTTCTATGCACTAATTCAGAAGGCTCAAAACTTGCTTGAGCAAGTCCGCAGCTTTGAGCAGCAAGCGGCAAACCCCCTCTCATCAACTCTTCCCTTTTCGTCGGGACCTGACAGGAGTACTCTGTTGGCAAATTGGAACAGACTTAGCGGCGCGTCAACACATATTTCAAGTTTACCCACGAAAACAGAAGAAAATGAGTACATGAATACTAAAATTAAATCATCACCAAGCAGTCCTCCGTATCCGGTATCACATAAATCAGACTTGGACATTAATGTTCCTTCCACAAATAACGAAAAGGCCCACATTTTCGAGTTAAATGAGCAACCGCAGCTCTTGGAAACGCAGGAAGAAATTACCTTAGCACAGTTGGGCCCGAATGCTGATATCTGGAATGACACCGGCAAGCGGGAAATGTTTTATGCATCTGACGAGGAGTTAGACGGTTTCTGGAAACTGACAAAGAAACCGCGTCATACTAAACCCACAACGCCTCGCCCGGCTCGAGACATTAATGCAATTTTGGACGAGGCAAGGGACCGGATTGATTTATTTGGAGGAAATCCTAAACCTCTTGCAAAGTCGCCCGTGTTGGCGCAGCCGCAGCCAGAAGGGGAACAATTTCTACCAGTCTTAGCAGAAAACAAAAAGCACAAGGACCATAGAATTGCTGGTAAGGCAGTAAATGGTAAAATAAGAGAAAATGGCAACAATTCATCAACTTTAACAGCACAGAAGAATACCAAAAATAAGCCTGACCAAGTGATAAGTTTTGAAAGTATTTCCTATTGCACTGAACCTAGCGCCACACTCAGTAATGGAAAAATTACAAAAAGCGCGAGCTTGGACTCTGGTAAATCAATAAACAACTCCAAAAATGAAAAACAAAAAGCTATAGCTGACAGCCAAAATCAGAGTCTGGATTCTACTCTAGATAATCCCGTGCCGGAAACAGCTGTGACTAACAGTATAGCGAATCGGGCAAATCGTGGCGGAACTTCCATTGAAAGTCAAGAGAAACCGCTTAAAAATGGTACAACCCCCCTTAGAAAGCCTCGGGTTACCCGCGATAATAACGGCACATTGAAAAAAATGCAGGCTATGATCCGCCAGCAAAAAAAGAATGGAAAATGGAATCTTTCTAGGGAAATGGAAGAATTCGTATCTGAAGATGAGTATCGCCCCTACAGGACCAATTCAAAATCGGAGCGCGAAATCAAGCCCCTAAAGCACAATACTACGTTATCATCACGCCAGCGGCAGCAGCAACAACGCAAGCTTGATAAAAAGCAAAATCAAGCGACAAGTGCTGCCGCTGAAACCAGCCAGAAACCGGCCTCAACTAGAGTAGAGACTGAGCAGGCTGTTGCATCTGTGGTGCCACGACTATCTAATCGCAAGCAAGGTTTAGGTACGGATCCTGGCGTTAGTAAAAACGGTGCATTGCGCGGCCGGGGGTCTAAGTCTCGTCGCGCAAACAATGTTCCCGTGAAAAGGACCACTAGATCCAATGTCCTTCCCGATGATAGTGACGACGATATCGACAACGTTGTGTTCATCTCAGATTCTGAATAAAAAAGATAATTGAATATTTATGAAAAAAAAAAAAAAAAAGCGTAATGAATAATTTAGCATCACATGTATATAGTATATATAATATTGTTCGATTATTGACGCAGCCTTTTTAGCGTTTGTCCAATCTAATTAGTGAGATCCGTGGGAAAACGATCTTAGGTACCACGAGAGCGTTACTGCAAAAGCACCAAGGCCAAGGGCAATTGCGGTCATTGGAATAAGGTTACTTTCCTCTTCCTCAAGGTCCACATGGGGGGTCGCGGAGCCCGGGCGAAGCGCGGCCTCGGAGAGCTGGATGAAAAGCTCGTTGAGCGCCTGGGGCCACTGCACCGATACATGCAAAGGTGACGCCATGTTTAGTTTGCTTGTATACGTGTCCGGCTGCACAGAACTCCGCTGCTGCTGGCGATCCAGATCGGCTTTGAGCGCAACGTAGACAGCCGGCAGCCTTTCTAAGATAGGATTCTTTTGGCACAACTCAGCCAGGTACGTAAAACTGTCAGGGTCTGACGAATCATAGACAAAACACAAAACGTCACAACTATCCAAGCGCGACTGATTCTCCAACACAGCTGGCTCCAGCTCACCGAGTTCTTCGAGAATCAGATAGCACTGTTTTCCGCCCGTCATTTCAACACTGTTCACCACCGTAAACGGTTTGATTGTCGGAGAATAAATCTCCGTGAATGGGCGATTCAAAAATGCTGTCAAGAGGGAGGTTTTGCCACTGCCAGGGCTTCCAACCACGTAGCAGTTGAACACGTTTCGGTCAACCACCGAGTTGCGGTATGACCGTGTCGACGGGTTGCGCTGCTTGCGCGGGCGGGTGACCTTGAGCGCATCGGTGATTTTGCGCATGCTCTGATGCTGGCTTTCGAATCCGAGTAGTGCAAGGTACGCTGTTGTTGTCTTGTAATCAAGATATGTTGTCATACTCCACTGCGCAAGCCAGCCTTGTAGCGTAATGTTGCCCAGATCATCGCGCACGGTTGTCTGGGGAAAGTTAAACTCCTGCCATAACTTTGGAATCCCCGGTGAGGGCTTAAATAGTGACTCAAGTTCAAGATCATTTAATCCACCGTCGTTGTCCTTGTCAAACAATACAAATAGATCCACCAGGAAGCGATACCCCTCGGGACTCAGCTCCACGCTTGAGTTCACGGGCACGTCAAGCTTTGGATAAAGGAAGGTATCTTCAAGAGAAAGCGAATCTGTGTAATGGAAACTTCGCAAAATTCCCCAAGTTGTTTCATGCCGACCCTTCTCAGCGTAGAGCTTGTTGAGGAGAATAAAGCCTTCTTCTGTAATTCCTGTGCCGGTCACAGCCGTGGAAGAGATTTCTAAAAGAGCATTTTTCAAAAACTGAAGCTCCATGGGTTCAAGAGATTTCTTGAAACACTTTTTCTGCAGTTCATTGAATTCACGGTCACTTAAAACTCTGTCTTGATCATTGTCCGAAAGAACTATATGATGCATTGTTAGATCAAACGGTTTTGGCAAAAAGTAGAAATTTTGGCACTTACAAAAAATGCGTTCTAGGGCAGCAATAGCCGCTTGCTTCAGGCAGCCTTCTTTTGAGTCAAACAATGGCGCAATTGGATGCGTCACCGCGCGTTGGCACAAGTAGAATGCCTGATTAACGTTGTACTGTTGCTGCGCACTGCAACGAATACATGATTGAATTTCCTTGAACTCCTTCATTATTGGAATCATTTCATCTGCAATTATCGTTGAGCCGTCTTCTGCTGGCACCATATCACACTTATTTGACGTTAAAATAACCGGTAACTAATTCAAACATAATAAAAGTCAGTATATCAAAGGCAATAATGAAAATTATTTTACTTACGTTCACACCCATGGATCTGAAAAACGGCATCCAAAAGAGCGTGATCCGCTCACAAGTATAATGACCCGAGTAAACCAGCCAGATGACATTTGCGCGCTTGAGTTCCTGCTGCAACGTAGCGCGTTCCATGGGGTCTGCAGATGTATCCACAATAATTGTTGAACTTGGCGACTCTGGCAGCGATGAAAACTCGCGTGGTATTGTGATTGGCGGTAAAACGGACTGAATGTTTGGCACAAACACATCTTTAACCAAAGATGTGATTAGACTAAATTCGAAAAAATGAAAAGGTAGACAGTTAACAATCATATTTATTCTATTTTTATCAACTTTGCAATGAAGTCCTACCTTGACTTTCCAACGCCTAAAAAAGTTAGAAGATTACTCATAGGTGGACTAGATGAAGGTGAATGTAAACTTACCGTCATCGCCACAAACAACAACTCTAATAGTATCATTAATCATTATGACAATAGTATCATGCAGTTCGTGGTCAATTTAAGTATGATGATATTTGTTCGGGTGTAGTGGGAAGTGAAATAAGAAGGATTGCAAAAGTTGAAAATGCTTGCTGGGTGTCTGGTTCAAAAACGTCACTGGCGTGGAAGAATAGTTATATAAGCGTACGGCTGAACTTTTTCAATACAAATTTACAGATGCAAAGAAATTGCCATCAGCTTTTGGTAGTGGGTTGACAATACATGTCTAAGTTCAATGGCTTCAAAGAGAAGGGAAATTTTGCATTGAAATGTCAAAATATGATAAAATGAAAATACACAAATGGAAAATCGAGATCAATGATAATAGTCATGGAGATAATAAATACACAGGTCCTGTTCTTATTACACGAAATTACTGGAGGGAACAAAATAAAAGAGCACGAAACAAGTCTAATAGATAATACAAAATAAACAAAATTGAAAAAGAAAATTGTCGTTATTCCTTTAGTTACCAGCAAGGTGAGGAGGCAGAAGGAAGTTGGGGATCGAGTTCTTGATGTAGTAGATGTGTCCGCAGTTTCTACACGTCATAGTGCCCTCAGTGATTTGTGTCTACAAAGAGTGTTAGTACTCTAGAATATCAAATATGAAAATATAGCAAACAGAAAATACTCACCTCTACCAGCAAGTTATGAAGATCTTTTAACAGCTGCTGGGACTCTTCTAAGTCAGGGTTCTCAATCTCGGGTTTGTCGGCAGGAAGGGCATTGTTTCCCAACTGTGTGAATAGTTAGTAAAATAAATTACATAAATCAGTTAAAACAAAATCACCATACCTCAGCAGCAACCTTGACAAGGGCGTTCCAGTCAAGTCGCGGCAGAATATTCAGGATAAAGTCGGCATCAAAATCGGACTCTTGTCTAATCAGAGTGAGATCAGTGTACTGTAAGGGAAAGGCGTCGGTAGTCTTAGAGCACGAGCGAACGGCGCATTGAACAAAGTTGGTGGTCATGAACTTCATTGTGAGTATGTGATTTTCTAGGGAGGTGCTGGTGGTTGCGAAGATATGCTGGTATGTCGATAGTTGACGGGGAGGAATAATCTTTGAACGGGCATTCTGAGAAATAAAAAAAAATTTTTTGTAGTGTTGGGAGGAGGGTAACCTTGAATCCCGACTTCCCATCCCGGCCTGTTCGGGTCCCGGAGTTTCTATTCGCAGAAATAAACATTTTCATTATGTTTTATTAATATTTTTAAACAAATTTCACAGGTACTATATCATAAATTTTTGTTTTTTTATTATATTTTTGGCGCGTCGATGTTGACCCAAACCGTCAAGTTGAGTCAAATTCTTTGCACTGAGTGAACTGTCTCTGTTTGAGAAAGTATCACAAAATCCTTTTTTCTTATTTTTGTGTGAACACAAAACTGTCAACAAACCTGCCACCCAAAAACCCTAAGCAGTGAGCTGAAAAAGCATTGTATTACTGTGGCACTTAAAAAAGGGGAACTTATCGTAAGAAAACACAAATGGTCTTGGTTTTTGTCCTTTTATGGCGGTTCTCTTGATGTTCATATATCACTTTTCCTTTAACTTTAACAAGTCTGCTATTTAAACTTTCATAAACTAGTTATCACAGCAATGCCAACAGCGCTTATGTTGTGTTTTCAAAGATCTTATAAAATGATTAAAACCACTTCAATTTTTTTTTTTCTTTATTACCAGTTCTTTATTTTTTTTCAACCTTTAAAACTCAGGTCCAGTTTTTGTTTATCGTCTGTGAATACTGTCGTCACATTCAGTCACCGAGACTAAAATATTATTTCAAGAGTTTCAAATATCTTGTTAAATTATATCACTTTTTCATTGATATTTGTTGTGATATCCAGCTCTCATATTTTTATACTATTCTATCATTGAAGCATGAAAGAAATTTTAAACGAAGATCGTTATGAAAAAATTAGTGAAAAAGAGGTAGAATTGGGTGCTTCAGTTCTACAAGGCTCACATTGTCACTCCCAAACAACCCCAGAAAGCCCACCAATGGGTTTGATCTTTCCAAGTTCTAGATTATACAACAACAGTTCAGACACTGTATTGGAAGGTGAATCTGACGAGCCCATATGCGACTTGCCACCTATCGAACAAAAGATAGCCGGAGAACATCTTATGAACAAGTCGACTGAGGAAATCACTGTGAAACTTGAAGATACTGTTCAGGATCTGAATTTGAGCGCAAGTTTTAAAATAGCTGGTTCTATTGGACTTCATCAAAACACTATCACCCCTTCAAATTTTTTGTCTCCTAGACGTCGTTTATCTAGTAAAAGCAGCCCCTCACCAAAGAAGCAGTCCAAAAAAGAGGAGAATATGTTTACAGCTTCTCCATCATTTGGCAATTATGATTTTCAATATAATTCTCAACAAATGACACCCGGGTCTAGTTCTCCTCATAAAGGAGGCATTAACTGTGTGCCATTCACCAAAAGAACAGCTTGTGAGAATGTTTTATCAAACGATACTAGCCCAAGCCGAAAGTGTAAATCACTATTCTCGCCAGCTACTTTCCATGCATTATCTCCCATGAAAAAATATTCAATGTTTCAATCTCATCAAGTTGCAGATGATATCATGCTGTTTTCCATTCCAGACTTGAAAATTAATCGCAACACTTACTTTCGGCCACGTTCTGCTAGCAAATTAGCTGGAATTTTCAAGTTTAAACTAAAGCGGCGCCCAGCAACATCAATCGGCACAGTTAATATTTCTCAGCAATCAAAATACTTTTTCGAAAAAGATCTATCAAGTCCACTCAATCCTCAACTTTCTAGTCATTTTGATGAGTTTGATGAAACAATCTACCAACTTAAAAATAAATTATCTTTTGTAGTGAATGATGGGAATGTAGACAATACTGGCAATGATGCAGATCAAAGTGCTTCTCAACCCATTAATTACAAGCCGACCACACACTCACTAGAAAGCTTTGATATTCCTCATGTTCAAAATGGTCAGGATCTAATATTTGACTCTGAAAACGAAGAACATGACAACCCACCCTGTCTTAATTCAAATGAACCTTCCAATGAGTGCGGCAAAGCAGAACTCATAAAATCTAGATCCAGTTCAAATAGTACTGTTTGTTTTTCTCCAAATTCTAGTACTACGGCTCACGTTTCTGACGGCATGGAAGTTTTTGTTGAAAATTTGTCTAATTGCGAAATCCTGGCAACAGAATGTTGTAAGCAGGAAAAGCCACCCAGTGTATTAAACAATACTGGTATAAATGAACAAAATGCTAGAATTATATCTAACTCAGTGCATCAACATCAATATCTTTTTCTCCAAGCAGATGCAGTAGAGGATCAGATTTATGATCATAACTTCTTGCCTGCCATGGAGGGAGACAACAATAAAAATCCAATTCCTACAAATATGGAGATGAATCCTAGCGGTGATCTTTGCACATTAAAAGTCTGTTTACCAAAAGAATCTCAATCAGTGTGTGATCTCGATGGTTCTGTCCCTTTTGTTAATTGTTTGGCAATTGACGTTTGTGAAATTACGACTGCCTGTGATTCTGTCCCTCCCACAAGTGTCAATTTTAATGAATTAAATCGCTCTAACATACACCTCCCAAACAACTTGCACAAACAAATCACAGATCGAAACAGTGATCTATACTTGTCTACAAAGAGTTTACAGCGAAACGTTGATGAAGCCAATTTACTAGATGATAAAACAACAGATCTGCTTCCTCATCTCGAGCGCAGAAAAATATTTCGTGTCGGGCTCTCAAAAAGAGCCAAAGTGAAGCCGCTACATCCTCACCTTTACAAAAAACCGAATAACTCGCTAATCCGCGACAAGCCAGACGTATCACGGCTAGAAGAAAAAGAGTAATTGTTTATGCCATTAATATTGGTTTATGCCATTGATATTAGTTTAATATTTTTTGTACTTCGTTAAAAATCATTTTTTGGTAATCTCCCACTGGGCGTTGGTGATAGAGACTTCATCGCCGGCCTTCTCATCGTAGTCATACCATTCGTTCTCCTCGAGGTCGACTTCATCAAACTTTGAATTAGACTCAGCACCCTGGCACTTGAATTTACCATCAGGAATAAAAGAAACAAAGTCAATGCCTCTAGAGTCAATATCAAGCAGGCGGATTGACTTGCCCGAGTCCTCAAGGGTGTAGACGCTGGTCTTGGGCTTGGAGGCATTTACGGAGGAGCGCTTACCGCAGCTGCCGCACTTGAAAACAAAGTTGGCCTCGCCCTTGCTGCCGGGAATCTCGTTGGTCTCATAGAGGTTGATGGTGATCTCCTTAGGATGAACCTCTCTGCACACAGTGCAGGCAATCTTGAAGGTGTAGAGATAAGGGTCTTCGATCGTGTCGTTAAAACTGAGATCAGTGACTCCACTGAGTTCAGCCTTGAGCGCAAGTCCAACCATTGTTAGTAATTTTATAGATGCAAATTAGGGGTTGAGAGACGAGTGGGTAGGGTGGGTAGGGTGGTTATAGTGATCCGGACGTAGAAGCGTCTATAGTAATGATCTGGGAAGTCTTGAAGAATAAAAAACAAGTTTAGTCGGTTGTGCTGAAAAATTGCTTTTTTTTTTTTTGGCTGAGAAAACAAACGTGTGAAATTTTCTTGTTCGCTTTCTTTTTCACCAGCCAACGACAGGCAACACAAATCGCAAGACAGGCCACTTTTGGGCGCTTTTGCCAGCACCAACTCTGCTATTTTCATTGCATTTTTTTTTTAGATATTATTGCGACTAGCTAGAAACTTTTTCAAAAAGTTTTTTTTACGAAAAGCGGCGAGATACGGGATATGAAGAGCATCTGGGCAACGCGTGCCCGAATCATATCCAATACAGCAACGGCAGCGCGGCATCAGCATCAGCAGCAGCGCTGCCGGAGCATAGCGACCCTAAACGAACACAACCTTTTGATTGAGGCCGTCACCGAGCGCGATGTCGTCCGGTACTTGGGTCCCGACTACCAGCGAAACTACAAACTCGAGGCGATCGTGCGGATGCTGGCAGATCATTTCATTGTCTACGAAACGATGGACAATGTATTTAACCAGCGGCGGCTCGAGGTTTACAGCTCCAGGTCACTGGGATTTGACGACGAAGACCGAAAACGGTCAGCTCTAACAGCTCTGCGTGACGTTTATATGCGCACGGGAGTCGTAGTGAATCAGCCGCTACTTGACTCGCTCTCGATCGACTTACTCAACCAGACGCATTCGAGCCTAACGACATCCACGAGATTCATCAATGAAAGTATTTATTATAAATATCTGAATCGCATTACATCGATTCGTGGCAGCGGGCCGCTAATACCAGTCAAGAACCATGGCAAGGAGTCCTATCGAATCAGGTCTTTAAAAGCAACAGAAAAGATGAACAACAGGCTGATAGAGCACCTTGAAACGAATTTTTTTGGCCAAGAGACGAAGCTTGATACAGACAATCAGAAGCAAGGACAGAGCATGGTGAAGAGCAACTCGGTTGAGCAAGGTTCTTTATTTCTTAGTGGCATTGCTGACATTCTCATGAACTCCTATGCCCTGCCGGATCTCAAGACATTTAATCTGCTGATCCGCCAGCTCAACGCCTACCGCCTGCCCGTGCCTGCGCGCATGGTGACAGACGCACTCCTGTTATCAGGTCTCCAGCTCAACAATAATTTATACAATACAATGCTAAAGCTAGCAATCTCCACGGGCGACAAGTCGCTCTTTATGAAACTAGCGGCCGTGATAGACTGCAACTCGGTCTCTGTGAGCAGCAATAATCAGGGTACGCCGCTGACCAGTGCCTACTGGGATGTGTTTAACCCTATTAAAATGTCGTCATATAAAAACCACGACTGGCCAAAGCCCACGTTTGAAGACGTCAAGTTTGGCCGGCGCTTTTTTGAAGAAAATCTTGTCACCCTCGATGACGAGAATAATACCAGCAACAGCAACAGCAGCAATACTGCCTTACCAAGCCTGGCAAAGTTTAATCTCAACGAGGGTGTCTTTTCTGTCAAGTTATTTACGACGCTCATATCGGGCCTTGTGCGCTTTGGCTGGTTTTGGTGGGTCGACGTTGCCATTCGCAAAATGACGGCGGAGGGATTTCCTTTGACCCTGGAGGTGCTCACGCAAAACATGCAAGCAGCTACGGCGACCAAGGATGCCGCCAAGGTTCACTGGACCTGGGCCGAGATGCTCAAGCTACCGCTGCCCGCGGGGTCCGCGGAGATCCGCGAGCACACGGCGCGCGACCGCAACGGGTTTCGCTACGACCTGAAGCCTTTTGACTATGAGTCGTTTATTGTGTGCACCAATGCCGCACGCGCGATTAAAGATGTTAAGTTAGCCGCGGAGATGGCAGCGTTCTATAAAGAGGTGCTTTACTTTAAAGTTAATCTTAGCCTTAAGGAAAGTAAGGATAGTAAAAAAACGCAGGCGCTGCTGCGGATTCCTTTTTTTTCATTTACAGGTAAACAGAGCAAGCCCGTTGAGCGAGAAAAAACGGAACATATTTCGACCATTTCCACGGATGTCACTAATGCTGCTGCTGTTGGTGACACTAATAAAACAACTTTTAAGCTTGACCGGGTGCAGCTGCCCGCCTCCTACAAAAATGCCTCGGGGATCGTCAATGGTGGTCTGCTGCTCTGGGACCCAGCGCCAAAGCCGCAGCACCAACAGAATGATGCCAATGGTTATCCTTTCCGCTTGGCTGCGTCACGGCCGCGTGAGGGAGCCAAAAGGAACATGGCTGCCGCTGCCACTGAGCCTAAGCGGTGGTTTGATAACTTGTAAATAATAAAATAATTATCATCATGGAATTTTTTTACGACACGCATGTGGTGGAAATATCATAGATTGCATGTACTACACCTAATACATAGGAGAAGAGAAAAGAAATACTAACATCGGTTCTATCAAGGCCCGTTCCATTGGCATATATTATTATTATTATTATTATTATTATTATTATTATTATTATCATTATGATTAATATTTCTTCTTCGTTTTTTTTTATTATTGTCATAATTATTATTATAGTTTCCTTTTGGTGTTAGCCCTTCTCATCATCGTCATGCCCCCCTTCACTGGTAATACTGCAACTTTTTTTTTTCGGTAAATATCGTTTGATTTTCATTGGTTGTTTGAATTTTTCTTCTTATCAAATAAAAAGCAACATCACCGTATAAAATGCAGCCCCATTTAAAAAGTCTCTACAATAGTAGATCGTATGACACTCTATAGATGCATACGGTTTCAGTTTTAGATACCCAGGGTCACAAAAATGACACCGCAGAGGTCGACAGCAATTAATGCAATGCCAGCGTAGACAATAAGCTTGGTAACCACCTCAACATCATAGCGCACACGAGGCGTCGAGATTTGAGACATGAGCTTATGTTCTGTTTCTTCGTCATCATCAATCACTGCGTCATCGCCGCCTTTGAAATACTGCGAGGTTGGCAAGCATAAAGATGAGGTCAGTCCTCCTTCACTACCAGGGCCATTCTCGCCATTTGCCGTAGAAACTGGCTTACGATGATTAATCTCTTTCTGCTTCTGGTACTCCCGGTAAGCGATACTCTCGTAGACATCGGCCTGTGACTGCGGACCAACCGAGTCTCCGCGGGACCGGCCTACCTTTTTGAAAATAGAAGTAATGTTTTCGGGTTCAAAGAATGTTGAGTCCGGCAATGACGATGGGATGTCCTCATACTGCGATGCCGGTGTAAAGAATTTGCGCGGCATCGACATGCCACCTTTTTCAAGATAACGAAACAAAGGCGGTAGGGCCTCATGTAGTGCGCGCTTAATGACGGGTTTCCACACTGAAATTAACAAGCTTCCAATAAAAAACCGTAAGAAGATACCAAAAAGACCAGCTTGGGTGATTTCAAAGGGGATTGTGTTGGAAGTTGAGGTGACCGGGAATGTATTAGTGAAATGCCACTCGCCAACCACAGTACCAGCAACGACACCCATAAAGGCTACGCCATCGTCAAAGCAGGGACAGTCATCAGCAGGCTCAGGATGGATCCATACAAGAAAGAGAACAATGGGGACAACCCAGAGAGCTTTGCAGGATGCGGAAATAATTAGAGCGTCCATGGTAGGACCGTAAATGTGTCTAATAAGCCAGAGCATGATACCAATGAAGGCACCGCCAATAACGTCTAAAAAGCCGTGCATACCGCAGTACACCCTGCCCATAACGATTGTGGTTACGTAAAGAATGTTGAAGAAGTGGGCAAGATGGTACGTGGTCTCAGATCGAAAAGAGTCTTTGGAGTCAAAAAGAGCGTAAACAATGATCATAAAGACAGAGACAGAGTTAGCAGTGTGGGTAGACGGAAATCCGTACTCCAGTGCCGCGCTGCCCGACATGGTCAATCGATGCAACGGGGGTGAGAGCGGTCGGGGGAGACAAAGGAGGTCCTTGAGAAAGTTGGTCAAGTAGACGCCAAAGGCCAACACAAATACAAGGCTCCGGCCAAATTCAGAGTGGCCGTACCAGAAGGAGGCAGGCAACATGAGCACATAGAAATTATGAGTTCCGAGGTTGGCAGAGAGGGCAAAGTAAATGTCAAAGAAGGGATTCCTGAGCTTGCGCTGTATGGCTGCCAAAATGGGTGTTTCCCATCTGATGATAGGTAGGATCGCGTTTCTCCAGCGGTTTCGAAACGGGGGGAGACGATTTTTGTAGTGATCTAGAGGCCGGTTGCCGGCATCACGGTCCTTGTTGAAAGGCTTTTGGTACGAGTTGATAAATGATCGGATGGACGACGAGCGCGAGCTGAGCGCTTCATGCGAAGTCTTCATGGTGTCGGAAGTGCTGGTAGTCGAAGACGTTACGGTCGATGTCGACGACGCGCGGCTTGAAGCAGCCAGGTCAGAGGTTTCGTCAGCCATTTTTTGGGCGTTGGGGATGATAGTGGAAAGAATGGAATGAAGGGAGGTGGTGGCAGAAGTTGGAGAGGAAGGAAAAGATTTTGTGTTTTTTGGCTGCTGTTTGTTTTTTTCTGACTGGGCAGCCAAGGCAGCAGCAATTGCTGGGACTGGTGCCGTCGGTGAATGCAGATTCGACGACGACGCGGATGCCGACAAAGACTCTATCTGTGCTTGTTCCTCCATCTGTTTCTGTCGTGGCAGCTCGCGCGAGTTGAATGGCCGCGACTCTATTGTTGGAAATGGGACGACATCTGTATACGCTAGCGCGTCGGAATTATTATGGTTATCATTGCTTTCGTAGGCATCACCTGCCATCGTTGTCAGTAGCGGCGGCAGCGGCAGTGGGGATGGAGAAGGCGAGCGTGAAAATATTTCAAACCGGGGCGGACCGGTAAATGCTTCGTTTATGATTTCGATTCCAGGTGAGAGCGGGTACCGTTCGCTTTGTCGAGACATTTGTGTGTGTTTTCTGCGATGATGCTGGGTTGATGTCTATGGTTGCTGGGGGAAACTGAACATAGAGGGGTGCGTAAAGTGAGAAGTTGCCGGTGTGTTTGCTGAATCACAGAACACGTCTCAAGCGTGTCATAGAGAGAATTAAGCTGAAATTAGAAAAAACGAAGAGTCGGCCAGTTCAAACAACAGGAGAGATTCGACAGAGAAGAAATGGAGAGACAAGACTGAGTGGTTAAAGAAAGGAAAAAAGAAGGAAAAAAAAAAAAGTAGCTCGACGGGGTTTTTGTTTTTCATTTCATATTTTACACTTTGGGTCTGTGAAATTAAATGAACTACCTTCTCTTACGTTTATTCTCTTTCCTCCTCACCATGGTTAAAGGTTCCCGCTTTCAATGCTGCTCTCCCTAAACTTTCTCGTCATTCTACTCATTGCAGCGTTGCAGCTGTCTGGGCTGTTTTTTTTTGCCACGGGCTTCTTTCCAAAGAAAATAGTCATGTCCGGCAAGGCCACCTTTCAGCCATCGGATCAATCTCGTTTCCCTGAGCCCGTTTTCAGCAAAATGATCTTTGTCGTCATTGACGCCATGCGCAGCGACTTTGTTTTTTCCGAGGCCTCGAACATGCCCTTTGTGCATTCGCTGATTAACGCCGGAAACGCAATCGGCTTTACCGCTTACTCGTCGCCGCCCACGGTGACCCTCCCGAGGCTTAAGGGAATCACCACGGGGTCTACGCCAAACTTTCTCGATGCCATCCTTAACATTGCCGAGTCTGACACATCTTCGACGCTTGCAAACCAGGACAGTTGGATTGCTCAGCTCAAGGCGCAAAACAAGCGCATTCGCATGTTTGGTGATGACACCTGGATCAAACTTTTTCCTGGCATGTTTGATGAGGCCGACGGAACGGCGAGCTTTTTTGTCTCAGACTTTACTGAAGTAGATAATAACGTCACGCGTCACATCGACCGTCAACTGGAGCAGAGCGATAATTGGGACGTTATTATTCTGCACTACCTGGGATTAGACCACATTGGCCACAAGGGAGGCCCACTCAGTCCTTTTATGCCCGTCAAACAGAAGGAGATGGACAGCGTCATTGAGCGACTCTATTCTCAAACCGACGACACCCTGCTTGTAGTTATGGGTGACCACGGCATGAATGAGGCCGGCAATCATGGTGGCTCTTCTGCCGGCGAGACTTCGCCAGGCTTGGTGCTCATCTCTGACAAGTTTCAGTCTCTACCTATCAGGCAAAAGGCGCCAATGCCGGCAAGGGATGACTTTAAGTTCTACAACACGATTATCCAGGCAGATCTAGTGCCGACAATTGCTGCACTTTTTGATTTTCCCATTCCTCTTAATTCGCTTGGCGTGTTTCTGAGGGACCTGCTCCCGTTGTGGAGTAAGTTGGAGGACCAAGCCAACGTGCTTAAACAAAACGCATACCAGATTGCTAACATTTTAGAAGCATCCTATCCGGGGTTCAAGACCATCAATGCCGAACGACAGCTTTTCTGCGAGTCTTTGATTGATATCGACGATGTATCCGACCAACAAAATTTGGAATGTCTGTGGTGGAATATCCATGAGACCTTTGACAATGCAGATTCTGTCTATGAGTTTCTTGATTTGGCCCAAAAGGTTCTTTCTAAAGCTGCTAGCAACTATGATGAAAAGAATATGTTTTTGGGTTTGGCGTTCAGCCTCCTAGCTTTAACTGTTTCTATTGGTGCAGCAAGCCGTTTTCTTCGCCATGCCAAACCTGTTTTTTTTGTTCTTCTGCTGATCACCGGGCTTTACGCTGGTGCCATGTTTGGAAGCAGTTTGGTTGAGGAGGAACACCATCTCTGGTACTGGGGGGCTACTGGCTGGATCTCGTGGCTTTACCTTTTAACCGCACGCAAAAACTTTGTCGATGGCTTCTACTGGGTTTTCAGTATGATTACAATCCGAATCATCCGCAGTTGGAACCAAACAGGCCAAAAGTACGCTGGTGGTCCCGACATTGCTTCATTCCTATTGCGACCAGAAAATGTTAATTTTCTTTGGTTTCTTATTGTGATTTACTATGGAACCCTGTTTGGCCGGGTGTGGAAGGGCTCGTTTTCCAAATTGAACCCAATGTTTGGCATCGCAATCAGTTTCATCACCATTGCAGCTTCGTTTGCTTTTAAGACTCATATGGCCTATGAGTCAGGAGAGATTGTGCCAACTATTCTCCAGAAAATTGTTGGTATTGGTAGACTTGATAATGACCCAACGAGACTGATTGGCTTTGCCCGTTTTTCCTTTTTCACCATTGGGTTTGGCGCTATCTACGAGCTCTCGAACCTTTTGATTGGTGTTGATACCTTTGCTGGCGAGAATAGAATTAAGCCAATCACTAACATTTCCGTCTTTCTTGAGGCGTTCTTCGTTTTGCAGTCCAAGACAGCCAACATTCCGTTATTTATCGTCTTCAATTTGCTTAGATCCTACATGGTCAAAGCTGTAAACCAGGCTTTTATCACCAGATACAACAAGGAGATCGAGACTTCCAAGGGTGTGAACGCTTTCAGCATTAAAGTCATTGCCGTTTACACTATTTCGATTTTGATTTTCCAGCACATGGCGTTCTTTGCGATGGGTAACTCAAACTCTCTTGCAAGTGTCGACCTGTCGAACGCATACAATGGCGTATCTTCTTACAATATCCCTGTTGTTGGTGCACTGACGTTTATTTCTAACTGGGCCGGTCCGCTTTACTGGGGGTTTACCGGCTTGGCTATTCTTCTCGAGGACGGCTATACAAAGTTTGTGGTTGAGAAACTGACGGCATTCCGCGGGTTCATGATCCTAAAAAACACAAAACCAGACGAAATACAGGGTTTTACGCGGCTCTATCTCCAAGAGGTGCGATCCAACTGTTTGGAATTTATTGTGCAAAGGACTATCATCACTCAATTGTTTTTTTCGGGTGCGTTGGCGGGCATTATGGGTGCTTGCATTGTCCTCAAGGATCATCTGTTTATTTGGACGGTCTTCTCACCAAAGCTGCTGTACGCAGCGGCGTGGGTTGGACTCCAGCATTTTGGCGTTGATGTACTTATCAGTACCGTTATTTCTTTTCTCAGCTACTAGTTGTTATATAAACATAAGACATTCTTTAAATCAATCGACCATCATTTGACGTCAGTGCTCAGCCTTGCTGGGATCTTGCGCCTGACGTCAATCCAGGGCATCTTCGCCCACGTGACAGCCGCAGCTCAAAAAGCCATAAACTGCTCACTTCCTTTTATTATCGCCAAAAAAAAAAAAAAAAATGAATGAAAATTTCTGCCTTTCCACTTTTCTGTTCTATTTTTTTTAATACTCTTGTTTTTTTTACTATCAGTGTTCTTCTGCTATATCTCCAATTTCTTTGTGTGTTCAGTTGGCGGTGTATCTTCTCTTGTTGACGTTTTAGCATCAAAATTGCCACTTTCTCTGTGTACCGCTAGTGATATCAACTAAAAGCAAACTTTATACTAGCAATCGTCCTTTTTGTTAAAAAAAAAAAAAAAAAACCTTCCCTTTATTTTTTTTTCCTGCTTCACCCGTTCTCGTTCTAATTTTAAGAATGGTAACTACACTCAATCCCCCAGCTTCTTCTTCGTCCTCTAGTCACCCCCCTGGTTCCGCCAGTAACCACCTAAGAAACCGTGTCGGAATGGTCCAGCTGATCTTCTCCAAATCAAAGGTATATGTTCACCCCAGCTCTTCAGCAAAGGATAATATTCCGGGGTTTCTGGCCCTAGTAAGACCCAAGGGTGCAGAGGACAAAGATATTCTCATGGCATGGATTCCCGAGCCTGTCATTAATGCCGAAGACTACAGCTCGTATGTCAAGGTCGACTTGGACCCTGAAAGCGGCTCGGTCGCAACTACAAACGAAGTTTACGTCTCGCCGCCAAGCACCTCCCTTTCGTCATATGCATTTTCAGTTCCCTTGCGCAACATTTACTCCATTCAAGTGCGGCCTCCGTCGCTTGGCTGGTGGTGGGGGTCTGTTATCGTGCACACGAAAACCGAAGAAACCCTTCCAGCGCTTTTTTTCCACGACTCTGAGTCGCAAAGCACCATTCAAATTCAAAAGCAACAGAATAAGGAATTTGATCCATTCAATCACGATGGTGTGCTGGGTAATGTTTTGGGCGACCTCTTTTGGGGCGGAGCCCAGTTTCTAAAGGTTCTGGAGGGATATGCCTCATTGGAGCGATCCACGCTCGAGGCTACCATCATTCTGGTTAACCCGGAGCCTGAAGATCGGCGGTCGTTTTCTCCCAAAAATGCTACAGTGGCACCAGCAAAGGAGGATAAATTATCTAAAGCATTTAATGATGCCAAGTGGACAATCCTGGAAAAACTTGCATCGATCACTCGAATCTCTCGTCGGGCTGCCCAGAATGTGCTTGATCACTCTCCACCTACTGTTCGTAACATGCTAAACCAGCCGGAAGTTCAAAAGATTGGCGACGACTTTGATTCTGCTAGAGTCTATCTTGCGAAATGGGCAATGGGTATTGCAGAGGAGGCCGAAAGGTCGCGGAAGCGCATTGTATGGAACGAAGGCTATCACGACTTGTTGGAATCATCCTCTAGTGGATTTGAGGTTTTGTCCGTTGATTTTGATGTTGAGCGGCGGAACGAAGTGGGCGCCGCAGAATGGAAAGCATTTTTTGACCACACTGGCCGTCTTTCAATAACCGAGGACGAGGTGAAGGAACGGATTTTCCATGGTGGTGTGGCGCCTTCAATTCGAAACGAGGTTTGGCTTTTTCTTTTGGGAGTTTTCCCGTGGGATACTGACACGGATGAACGACGATCGATTCTGTATGAGAAACGGAATGAATACTACCGGCTCAAACGCAAGTGGTGGGAAGACACAAGCAGGCAACAAACGGACGAGTTTTGGAAGGACCAGAAATCTCGGATTGAAAAAGATGTTCACCGCACTGACCGCAACATTTCTTTGTTTGAAGAGTCTGACACGCCGCATCCCGACCCTGACTCCCGGTTTGCCGAGGTTGGCACGAATCTGCATTTGGAGCAGATGAAAGACATGCTGATCACGTATAATGAGTACAACGTGAACCTGGGATATGTTCAAGGCATGTCCGATCTCTTGTCACCGCTTTATGTTGTGTTCCAAGATGATGCAATAGCATTTTGTGCATTCTGCAACTTTATGGAACGAATGGAGCGTAATTTTCTTCGGGATCAAAGCGGTATGCGACAACAGCTGCTAACACTCGATCAGCTAGTGCAATTGATGCTGCCCGAGCTCTACAAACATCTCGAAAAGGCCGATTCAACTAATTTCTTCTTTTTTTTCCGAATGCTGCTAGTGTGGTTTAAGCGTGAGTTTGAGTGGGACCAAATTTTACGTCTCTGGGAGGTACTGTGGACGGACTATCTTTCGTCACAGTTTGTGCTTTTCCTGGCGCTGGCGCTGCTTGACAAGCACAAGGAAGTTATTATGACGCATTTGCAACAGTTTGACGAGGTACTGAGATACATGAACGACCTTTCAATGACTATTGACTTGGAGGATTTGCTGGTCCGCGCCGAGGTCATGTTTAAGAGGTTCAAGCGCACGGTTGACATGATTGACCGCAAGCAGGCGCTTCAGGACCCAGCGCTGCTTATTGCTGATGACTCGGCCGCTGCATCTGAGAGCAAAAAAGCTGGTAGCGAGGATAGAGGTTTGCCAAGGATCTCGGAGGAACTGCGGTTGCTGCTTTCACGCAAGATCATTATCGTTAAAGAGACCGAGCGCCCACCCGACGCCAACGGCGGCTAAAAAAAAAAAACCATTAATTTTTGTCGGACAACACGTAGAGTACCGTTATAATATTTTTCAGCGTGCTTGATTTTATGAATGATGTTTTTCTTTTTTTATTTTTATTTTTATTTTTATTTTTATTTTTACTTATAGCTGAGATTGAAAAAACGTGTTAGTTAATTATATATCTATATATATATAGTTGGATATGCTGTGTATTACAAGTTGACTTCGTGAAGTTTTAGAGGGCTTGGGATTGAATCAGATAGGAACCAGTGTCATGGAAATATTAACAGGCTCAAGAGCTACAACCGCCAATTCCACAAGACTTCGTTATAAATACTCTATTAAACAATTAGTCCAAAAAGTTATTTTCAGTTTTTATATGAGAGTTGCTTCGACGATGGTGCTCGTTTAATTCTAAGTATTGATTTACAAAATGATTGTCCGATGGGGACTCTTGGGCATGGTTGCGCTCCAGATCATCATTTTAGTTCAGAGATTACTCAGTTATGCCAGGCGCTAGTTACTCATTATTGCTCACTGGAGCTCGTCTTCTAAGACTTCGACAATGGAGCCTTTCATGTAACAACTTCATGGATTTGACCATTTCTTGGAATGTCCCATTTTGTATCGATAGCGTATTGACCATGAGAAAAAATTCTTGAATGTATCCCGCGAAGAAAGAAAATATAACTACTTTGAGCTAATTAACAACCTTTTCAAGAAATTTAGCTCACAAGTGTGTCTATAGTTATCAAACGTCAGTTTTTAAAATATCAAATAAAATACTATAATGGGTTTGAAAAGTTCACAATTGAACTTCTGTCATTTATTTCACAATTATATTAAGCAAGCTGTCATTGAGGAGTATGAATTAAACATACACATTAATCATTATAGTCTGGTTATACACCAAGCTATTATGAACATGCTTTTTTTCGTTCAATCATCTTGTGAGCTGTACCATTACACATAGTTGTCCCCCTGTCATTAGTTGAAATGTATGTTATGGGCATTGGCAATACAAGACATAATCAGTTTAATTCCATTCTTTGGTGATATGGACAAGTGAGACTATTAGTTGTAAGAGGTGCCTAATACTCCTGGCACTCTTGATGTCTCATTACCTGTCAGTATAGTACTACTGAAATACCTCAATTGATGGTCAGATTAACAGCATAGCCTGTCAAGGTTTTACCGTCTTGCCCTCCCACTAAATCTACCGCGCTATAGTGATGATCATGTCGGGTTTCCCTTGACACACGGACTAGGTTTATTGAAAATTCGGTGCCATCGAAGTAAATGAAATATATAGTGAGCGGCGCATTTCCCGCTAAGAGGTTTATTTTTGTTGTATTAATGTCTTCTGTGTATATTTTTTAAATATTTATAAGAACAATAACTTGATTATATATATATATACTACTGAAATAGATATGTTATCAAAGAGCTTGCAACTACTTTGATCAACGACAATAGAAACTTGCGTACGTTGAAAATTGAAAATGTCGACTCGCAGAGACTGCATTTCCCCAGCAACCTCAAATTTCTCAAAACTAGTAGTAATCTATTTTTCTCAAAATTGAGCATCCCTTAATGACAAAAAAATATGTATATATATAACTTTGATTGAATTGAGCCGAATATTTCAATTCAAGGCTGACAATAAATATATTCAAAGTAAACTTTTTCATTTACCAATCTTTTAAATCCTCAGAGTACCGGAAGCCTTAATACGGAATTTGCGACTCATCATCTGTCTCCTAGACCCCAATCCAAAAATACCTTCATTATCGACATATTATAAAAGATATTACGAACAACTTGAACTTCTGTATTGCAGTCTGCGTAATGTCAAGCATTTTAGTATATGATACCATAATTGAGAGGAGCATCATTACATTCTCAATTTCAACTTTGCATCAATAATGAATATGATATTGAGAATATAGCAGTGATAATGAGAAGGCTGAAAACTAGTGTGAAATGCGTCAAAAATTTAATAGCCGAAGACTAAAGTTAGAATTACTTAAATATATGAAGAAGGAAGAAAAGGAGAGGGGAAGGGGAAGCGAATTAAGGAATATCAAAAGAAAAATAAAAAAGAATCATTTCATTTAATACAATAAAACATACATTAACCGTCATGGTATATAAAACAAATTAAAAAAAATCAAAGCATTAATCAATAATCGGAGAAAGAAGACAAGAAAACAAGACAAAAAAAAAATTGGGTTGTCAGACGGGTTGAGCTGCTGACTAGCAGCAAAGGCCCTGTGGTATATGTGTGTAGAAGCGCGTGGCCATCGCGCATGTAATGTAATAAAAAAACTGAGGCAAGAAAGAAAAAAAAAAAATTTCAATCAGAAAGAAAGAAAAAATAAATAGAAGATAGTGAAAAGAGAGAGGAAAAAAAACTCTATTAGAACCAGCCTTCCTCGTGGACGCGCTCAAGGGCCATGCCGTCGGGTAAAACCTGGGGTTGCGCAAGGGGCATGGGTGGAGGCGTCGACATGCGATCAATCGAGCTCATGACTGAGTCCACCGACAGGGTCGAGTTAATGCTAAGCCGGCTGCGCGCGCGCAGCGACGCAGAGGAAATGAGCACTCCGGGTGGGAGGCTGTAGCGGTTTGTGTTGCCGCTGCCGGGGCCGATATGGCGCTCAAGCGAGGCCAACGAATCGACCGATTGCCGTTTGAAAATGCTCCTGTGGGGCAGTGGCACCACGCCCGCTGCCCCTGCACTCGGCACCAAGTCATTGCTGGCAGCATCGTCAAGCATTGTGGAGCTCTCTGTTCCCTGGAAGCTAAGACGCGAGCCGGCGGCAAAGCCATTGAGTTGCGTGAAGAACGCGCGATGATAATTGATACTCCCACTGGCTGGTGAGTAGTCATCAACAGACGTGGTGGAGATTGATACCGTGTCATTGAGGCTAGCAGAACCCATGTTTGGCGAGCCCACAAACGAAGATGATGTGGAACTCAGAGCGGCGGTGGTGGCAGCAGTTGTGGAGACAAACAACGCGGCTGATGTTGAAACCGGCGCGTTGGGCGGCGGGGTACTGATCCGCTGGCTCTCATTCTCGATTCGTTCGGGGCGGTGGGGAGCAGGCGTGTGAAAAGAAGACATTGCAGTTGATGTCGACGCTGTAGTAGCCGTCGTAGCTGTGGTTGGTACTGGCACTACATCAGAAGAAAAAAGTGAAGCCCCGGCATGAGCAGTGTGAGTAAAGTTCAAGGGGCTTGAGATCTTAGACTTGTCAAGAGCAGCGGCCTTAGAGACGTGCGAAAATGAAGCCTCATAGTTGCTGTTTTGTCCAGCGCCTGAACTGGTGTAAGGTGACCCATAGACGTTGTTGGTGCCCATACTACTGCCGCTCTGCGAAGACCGGTTACTGTTCTTTAGTAAACCAAGTAGCTTGCTCTTGGTAGAAGAGTTGTGCGGTTTGTAGGAAGCACCGCTGTTTTTGCCTGGGTTTGATAAAGAATGGCTGCTGATTGATGAAATGGTCGGTGCAACACTATGCGTAAACATCACTGATGACCGCTTGTTGGTCGCATTGGTGCTGCTAGTCATAATACTGGCCGTGTCATCTGTCATAAACGTTGACTGTGATGCCTTGCTGCGGAGATTCATGAGCGACGTCCGGCGCCCAATAAATGACAAACTTGTAGATGTAACCCCGGCTGGGATCGTCTCAAGACGCGACGACTCTTGTTTGTTTGAGAAGCTGTGCTTGATTTTGTCCAAAACTGAGTCTGTTTCGCTTTTACCGGCAAGACCGCTGATGAAATTAAAGCTTCGCCGAGAGTTCTTGCGCTTACTCGATGCCGATGGTGGAGATGAAAGCACTGGCTCATGTAGATTGGATTTGGTAGCTGTCAGGTATGAGTCTGCACTCGCTGAAGCCTTTTTTTTCTTTTTACTAGAGCCGTTTGTTTTTTTCTTGAACAAGTCAGGTTTGAGAATTTTAAATTTTTCGTGCAGCTCATCGTCGGCGTCATTTTCATCATTGTCATCATCATCATCATCATCGTCGAGCCAGACATTGTGCATGACTGGCGGTGCAGTGGTTCTAGGTTGTGAGGAGTGAGTTGGGTCTTGTGTACCTATCAGAGTTGGGGAACTGACTGATGAGAATGTCGGGTTCAACGGCTGATGATGCTGATGCTGGAACTTTTTGGGTAGACTCATGACATTTACCATCAAGCTGTCGTTTTCTTCGTCATCATCTTCATCATAAAAATTTGAGAAATTATCGTGAATGCGGTCAGAAGTACGCGAGGCGAGTTGAGGTGCTAATGGTTGATGATCTGTGACAATCGGCCTCCGGTAAGTCAGGCTGCTTTCAGAGCTGGCACTGCGCATCGGGCTAGTACGATTAGCAGTTCTAGAAGATGAGGCCGAGCCAGTAGTGCTTACACTGCGAATGGGCACATTTAAGTGCCGGGACAGCCGTGTGCTGGATATGGAGTGCTTGGGTACTTTGATGGCGCTCGGCACCGAATTCTGAATATACGGCTTGATGGGCACTGAAGATGAAATTGATTCTTTTGCGGCGGTCTGCTCTTCGGCCAGCCATGCGCGCTGGCTAGCGGGGACTGAAGGCATGTCAGAATGGAGAATGAAGGAGGTCTCGGAGGGAGTAATGTTTGAAGTCAAGTTAAACGCTGACGAAGTGCCAGAGTGGTCGAATGATAAGGAAATGGTTGAGGCAGTAAGATTATCTAGTTGGAGCTTGTTATTGTAGTCAGGGCTAGCTATAGTAGTTTCCGAAGGGCATCTTGTGACTGATGAGCCGTACGAGACCGAGCGAAGTGGTGAAGTTGGAGTTTGAACAGGCGTAGTGTCAAATGGAGCGTCGGGGCCAGGAACGGGCTCTGATATTTCAGGTTGTTCGTGAGTTGGGGCTGCAGACATATCCTCCTGCATGGTGCTGGCCTCCTGTCCAAGCTGCTCTGAACTTTTTTCCAAAGTTTCATCTGAGGTCTCCTGTTTAGAAACAACTAGCGTGGAAATATCCGTTTGGGTTACTTCCAGTTCAGGAACCTCCTCCTTGGGACTCTCCTTTTCGGGCACGTTCTCTTCTAGTGATGGCGTTTGCTGCTGCTTTTGTTGTTGATTCTCTTGCTTGTCGTTTTGTTCATCTGCAGTTTTTGGGTTCTGCTCATTTTTCTCTTTGGGCTTTAACTCCTGGGGCAGCCGTAAATGTGCGAGCTTGCGATTTGGACTGCTTTTCACTGGCGGTGGGCGGGAGGTCAATTTTGTTCCGTCAGAGTTGATTTTTGCGAGGTGATCCTGATATTTTGACAAAAGTGAGGATGACAGGGGTTTGCCAACTTTCAAGTTGTTGTTTGTAACAGCAGGTGAAGTTAGGAACTCCATATCGTGCCAAAGTATGCCCAAGTTGTTATTGTTGAAACAAAATTCCTGGGGATGTCTAAATAGAAATTCGTTTTGAGCTGGGCCAGAGTGTTTGTGTCTATGGTGTAGGCGCTAGTCGAGATGAAAAATGTATCATGAAATATCCGATTTCACAGTCGTAAGACAAAGGAAAAGAAGGAAAAGAAAGTTGGACAGAAAAAAAAATGAATTAGAGAAAACAGGAAGAGCAGAAGAATAAAAAGCTCTGTTATTACAAATTTTTCTTTTCTCTTGTTTATTTTTTATTTTTTTGAAATATTTCTTTTCTTTTTCTTCTTCATTATTTCTTGCTTGGTTTTGGCGAAGACTAAAATACATGTGTAATTGAAAAAAAAAAAAAAAATAAATAAATAAAAGTGGGTTCTCACGAAGTTGAAAAGGAAGTGAAAAAGTGGAAATTCACTTTCTACCAGAGCACTCACTATGGTATTTGGTACCACTGCAAGTAACAGTACCGTCAATGTATACAACGTGTCAGTGTTACTTTGAATCTCTGGGCTCCTTTAAATATTTGAAAAACTACAAATTCTACAAAAATTTTACAACCCTAGATGCTTCGAGTTCGTTCAGAAGGTCCAAACACAACAACCATTGACACTCAAGTTAATAGTTGCATTTTAAACTTGTATTTCTATCGATATGCTCAACTCCTTCGAAAGAACCTTCTTTATCTAGCTATTTGTCCAAAGCCCGAGCCCTACTCGCTCAATTGTACTTTTAACTTAGTTTCTTTAAACGACAATAGCTCAAGCAGGAAAAGCAATTATGGGTCACTTGAGGGCCACCACCACTCCGAGCACGTTGCAATACGGCTTTCTTGAAAGCACCCAAACTTCACGGCCATGGTAGATTTAAATCCGAAACATGAAAAGAAAGGTTCTCACCGATATTTGTATAATTTTACAGGTGTCTTCGTCTTGCAAGCACTTCCTTACAGGCAAAAACAAGCTTAAATTCATTGCCAAAAGGGGAGTAGATTAACCTCATTTCATCAAATGTTAACCATAGGGCATGAGATGTTGTGTTTACAGACCACGTAGAAATTGCAGTTGGAAGCAAGTGTATCATCAAATGGGATGTAAACACTGGAGTAGAGATGATGGCTTGATGCTTTTGCAGACCAATACTATCGAAACCACACCAGGCATGATTTCCAGTCTAGACATCCTCTACGTTCACATAAAACAAACTTTTCTCATGTACTCCTGAATCACGGCCAGCATATGGCCTCCTCGCAGCTACACCTGCCGTATGTAATAATTATTCTGTGCCCCTCAATACATTAAACATTTAGTGTGTTGTAGCTGTGTGTACTGTGTATTCGAACCTGAGCCGTTTTGGAGCCGCTAGTACTGTCGATAGGAAACACCCCTTTTGCCCCAGGCCTGACGCACTGTCTCTCTCAAAGAATCTAGACAATTTTTGAGCGCTTTGCATAGAACATGTATCAAAAAAAAAAAAAAAAAAAAAAAAAGAAAAAGGAGTAGAAAAATGTTGCCTAACTCACATGCTTAAATCTTATTATCCATTTTCCAAGCATCATTGTAACGTAAAGTTCCCAATATAGTCGTTCTGACGGTTGGCTCTGTGCGCAACTCCCAGTTAGTTTTTAAACCGCTGAACTATGACCGCCGTACCACAGGTTGCGGGCGGGAACTGGCGGTGATTTTGCTAGTGAGAAGGCTGGGGCCAGGACTAGCCAGACTAGATTACAGTACAGGTGGAGTGTGATGGACTCCATAAACCGAAAAAAAACTTCTTTCTCAATTGCAAGCTTAGTGAGTTACACATTCATGCTTTACATGGATGCCTCACCTTTGATTGTACATTATTGAAACAATAAAAAGTTAGGCTCTGGGCAGACAATCTTGCGGCAGCCAGCTGACAACTCCCAGCCCCTGGCGCTGTTTCTACGAAGTGGGTAACATGTTAGTATATAGTCGCTAGCCACCATCCTATAGCCTGTTTGAAAAAAAAAAAAAAAAAAAAAAAAAAAAAAAAAAAAAAAAAAAAACAAGAAGGCCAGCAAATGGTTTTTCAATACGATCTTTACAAAACCTAGGTGCCTTTTTTTTTTTTTTCGTTTGGCGGCTTTGCGTTTACAGTAAACTTGACTGAATGTAGGGTGGTCTCAAAAATAATCATCTTCATAGAGATCTGCAACATCTAGTTTTTTCAGGAGCTAGTGTTGGTTCTAGAGTGCTGTAACCTCAAAGTTGCCTCCTTGATGTTTGTGGATTGTCAGGATTATTTTCTGGGTAACGTGCAAACCCGCTAAGGGAAGCTGTGGTGTGCGAGTAGACCTTTAAGTACGAGCAGAGAGAAAAAAATCTCGTATTCCTTGATTTTCCCTAAAACTTCGGGGAAAACACCATATTTATGCAAATACTAAGCCTCTCAGGTCTCCAATCTGACTTGGACTGAATGCTGCAAGCCATGATTAAAGCATTTCCGCCCTTTTATAGCCTGAAATACACTCTTTAGTGATCATATCTTGCGGCTTAGCTAAGACCAAACAATTTGGTATAGATCTTGTGTGTCTTTTTCAATATCAATTCAGCATTAGTACCTTCTAGGGTTGAATCTAAGTTTATCTCTGCGCGTCGCCTTGTTGGCTATAAACCTGACTTCCTTGAAAATGTTTCATTATCTACTGATTTTTATACAACACTCTAAACCCAGCTACTCACATCAATACATGTTGTAAAACAACATTTTTTTTTTTTCAACAATTCTTATCAACTTGATTTCGCGAAAATTAAGACAAGCACTAGTTTAGAAATAGTCTTGTTAAAAGTAATATATACATCATTATGTGTTCATAGTTTGCTAGGATCAAGAAACGACTAGGAATCGTCATAGCGTGAATTAATTGGGAAACTAATAATTTTATGGCTTGAAGTTATTAGCGCTGCTGCCATGGGCATTTACAAGCCCTAACTAGGTACTAAAGCTTGCAAAATTCTTGGTAAAGACCTGCGGGCATGGGTCGCTGGGCATTTGGGGTTGAAGATTTAGTCATAGTTTCCGTCGATGGCCGCAGCCCATCGCGCTAGAGAACAGCCGATTGCATATCGTCTTACCGCGCTCAATCATGGCTACAGTCAATACTCGGCAGGATTGAGGCTAGCTTGAGTAAAATTATATTAAAATTAGTAAAAGATATTAATTAAATACAGTTTTTTCTATCAAATCTCCGCTATAGCTGGTTCAGAGTCATGGTTGTCAACCCATTCTTGTTTTCGTTTTTATTTTGTTCTTGCTTTGACCAATATCGTTCAGACCAAGGATGCCTTGAGAACAAGGAAGATTCTCGTACGATAAAATTGCGAATATTTATATGTTTGCTAGCTATACCATTTTATGACTAGTTTTTTTGTTTTGAAAGATGAGTCCATTGCCATCACTTTACATCTAGCTACCTGAGCACTTGCTAGGAAGCATGCAGAGCTATACAACTCATTCAGCTCCGTTAAGTCGTGTAATCTATAAAAGTCGAGAGGGCCAGTTAAATTTACTGAAAAGACTTTTCGTCTCCTAACTGTAACAGGTCACCCTTGTCACCATGGAAGAAAAATAAAAAAAAAATAAAAAAAGTTGGCAAAATTCAAAGCTAGAAATTTGTAACTAATCACTTTATAAATACAGAGGAGCAACCTGCAAGGGTACATGGAAAGGCTCACCGCATGTGCGCAGCCGCGCATTCCACGTCATTGCAATCCAGTATAGCATTGAGTGTTGCTTATGCTGAAACTTGCAAATCTTTGATTACCTAGAATCTTAAAGCATGCTTGACATCGCAATTCTGAACACCTCATAATTATAACTAGAGGTTTAAATATTTTCTGGCCCCTATTTGCTAAAAATTTAAGAGTCAGGGATAAAACAACTGTTGCATGCTGGTCTTTTCATCGATCTTCCGTTATGAGAGCGATCCATATCGACACCATGCCATTAAATGTTTGAATCGTGATACTATCTTTGCTCCAGAAACCGGAATAATTTTTTGCTAAATATTTCATTCACTATAGTATAAAACAAATAAAAGTTTTATTATTTGTGAAACATTTGAGAATGGAATTTTGCGCACTCTCAAACGTTCTTTTCGTAACTTGGGAGTTTTTGCTTGTTTCTTCACCCCCACGCTAAAACCTCTATTTGCCCTTACCTCAGTAACTCTTGGTAATAAATGGTTGGCGTATGGTGATTTTGAAACACTTTGCCCTCAAACATTGGTTAAAATTGCCCGGTTTACTTGCATATTTTGAACCCCATAAAAAAGATACCATTTGCTTCAAATATTTTTAAGATTTTATTCTATCTTGGTGCTTAGAGTCTCAGAGTAAATAAAGTGTTAAAATAGAACAGTTAAATCTTTAGGTGATAATAATGACAGGAACAAAAAATAAGTATATATAGTATATATAGTTTTTTGTACACTAAGTAATAATTGTACACTTGCAGGGTCCCAAAAGCACATCTGGATTAACGCTTGATACTAGCCTTGCTGCGCTGAGTCTCAGGTGCAGGTCACCAGAAACCAAATCTCGCGGCTGATTATCATGTTTATCGGAAGATTTTCGTAGAAAACAAACCTACCTACATAAGATGTGTTAAAGTTAAAAGAAAGAAAGGTGTGTGGCGAGAGATATCTTAATTTTCTGAATGAATATGTGAAGACGTGCACTTTGGCATACCTTGATTTAGCTATTCCAGCTCTTCATAGGGAATGCCGATATTTAATTACATTTCGGGAAATTTTTCACCATCAAGCAAAGTTAGGATTTTAAAAATAGTTAATTAAAAATAATTGACCTGGTTTTAAAAGAATAAACTCTTCAATCGACAGAGTTCAGAGAAGATCCCAAAAACTTAATTCCCGGATCCTTCTTGATAGCAAGAAGGGTTATGGTGTGGTGGTGGTTTTCTGATATTTCTTACCGCACGTTCTTCAAAAATGGTTTTATTGATCAGAACAATTTCTCAAAGATTTTACAAGTGTCAGCTCTGGTTCTAATTTACCATTTTTTATTTATCTTTAAAGTCCTTCAGCAAATAAAGCCATCTGTTGAAATTTTATTGACATTGATTACCAAAATATAAAGGTTTATAGCGTGACTTTGTCAGTCTCACTAAAATAAATGTTAGAGCTTTAGTTCTTGTTATATCCTGTTATCATTTTTCTTTTACATGACTTATAGGAAAAACCACTAATTCCCTACTTGTGAAGTGAGAAGCAGCCAATTGTATTGCCTTGATGTTGAAGGCACAATAAAACACTAAAAAAAAACCAAAAGAAAAATTACACATTTCTTCCTTTAACATCATAAATTTTTGACTTCCTCGCACGACAAACCGTTACAAAAAGAAATCAGTACGCAACTCATCATCTTTACTATTACTGAGCAGCCCTCTATCGAAATAAATGAAATATATAGTGAATAGTGCATTTCCCGCTAAGAGGGTTATTTTTGGTGTATTAATGTTTTCTGTGTATAATTTTTAAATATTTATAAGGACAGTAAACTGATTATATATCTATATACTGAACAGCTCGGTCATTCAAAAATCACACTATTCAAAAAGCCAGTTTCAAGCACTACAATAATATTTTAGCGGTAAAGTTAACAAAAGAGCAACTCCGCGATTCAGAAACTCCTGTAAGGAACGGCACACTCCAGCAGCCTTTGATAGCAAAATCTAAGGTTAGGCAAAGAAATAGCTTTAAAACCCTTGGAAATAACCGTATTACCGGAAAACTATTTAATTACAAACTAATACCAGTAAAAAGTAATACTACCATATTTAATCTAACTCACCAGTCTTTAACTCTCAACAAGTTTATCTAGTAAAAGTCGGTGATTAAGCATGGTTCGGAACACAAGAAACTCAAGAAGCCCTAGGAGATGAAGATGAGGCCCGATGGGTAAGAGAAAACCAAAGTCAGCAATGCTATCAAAAGCTGGTCTTACCAAAACAAAGGTATGTAGTGCTGCCGACAATGGCAAAACCGCAGAACCTCCACAGTCCGCGACATCCTAATTGCAACAATCTTCGACCCAGCAGGTTCTTCATGGAACAGAAATTCAGATCACAGAATCTTCGAAAGAAGAAATTAAACAGCTATATGGAGAACCTGAATACCAAAAAGTGGGTATTTATGTCAGCAATCTTGATAAGTAGTTTCCACTTCTCCTGGAAATTGACAAAACTGTTTCATTCTATTTCAGCATAGAGCCAGCACTTATACTTACTTCCTGGAAAATCACCAGTTTGCTTCAACAAAGACTCCAGAGAGTGGCTTGCCCACTTTTGTCGGCCAACTCTGGAAATACATGGGACAATTCAGTATTTAAGGAATATTGCTCTCCCAAAATAGTTTTTTAAAAACTATTTTCCAAACAGAGGGTGAAACTACATTTTTGAAGAACATATGAGCTCTGTGAAACGTCTATATGGTGAAGCCAAACATTACAAAACCGCGCTCTACCGGTATACACAGATGGGCTATAAACTGAAAGCAAAAGTCCAGGACTACGACAAATGGTTACAAATGGAAGACCTGCTGTGTCAGAGGTTAGTACCAAATATGAAAGACTTTTGTGACAAATTCCGCAACAAAATGCAAAAAAGTAGATAACTTTCTCTTTTAAAAGTTAGAACTTGCTGTGGCGCCAAATTGTCTACTAATTTATTGTTAAGTGAATAAATGAAATTTTCTCTAAGATAACCACAGTATCCCAAGGCACGAGTTGATAAAGGGAAAAAAAAATATTTTTGATATAGATGAATACCATAACAGAAAAATTGGAAAGAAAAATACAAATAAATGACAATATAATAATTTAAATAAATTAAAACAAAAAATATAGAACAAAGAGTAAAATTATGGACTGTATGTAATTGAAGGTACCTAACAAAACCAAAACAATGACTTTACTTGTGCGAAAGATGCAAGAACCGGGTCGCTTCGTCAAACAATGAGCGCGAACTTGAATTGCGGTTGGCTTGCGAAAATGTGGGACGAGCGCTGGCGGCGCCATTTACATTTCTGTTTGCATTTGACCCGTTGCTGTTGCTACTGCTAGCGCCGTTGCCGGTGGAGTTATTACCGAGCGAGGCCAGGTGAGTGCGCGAGCTCGAGCGGAAAAATCCCGAAGAGGAGCTGGCCCCTGGTGAGCCTGGTAATCCGTTAGCTGTTGACGACATCGCCGCTACTGCTGACCCGCTGCTGCTGTTTCCCGTACTACCGAGCCCTTGCAGATTGCTCGACGAGTGCGAGCGCGTGTGCGGAACTGAAAAACTCAAGCCTCGTGGCGAATGTGACTCTGCCACGCCACTACCGTTGTTTTTGTTAACGTTGGGATTATTGCTACTGCTGCTCCCGCTGCCATTACCAATTGTAATGCGTGACAGCTTGAGGTTGAGCGAGTGCAGGTTGAGCGCACTGCCCGGCGCCGATGCATGGCTCCGGTGCGATTTTGCTCGGTTGTGCGCTGCAGCAATGTTGCTCATGCTGTGGCTGCCGGGTCCACTGGAGAGGTGCCGGGGAAGCGACGACGGCGGAGAAAAGTAAGTGGGTGACCCTGGCATGCTCATGTCGTACGAAGGCGCTGACTCACACGTCGGTGATGCTGCCGCGGAGATTGCTGTTTGATACGATGGCACTCGCGATAATGAATCCAAGTCGAAGTACGAAGCATTTGCCGGGCTCTGTGGCCCCACCGGCGAAGTCGGGTGCGATACATGCGAGAAATCTGGCGACACAGCAAACTGGAGTTGATGGTTCTGCCCCTGGTTTGAGTTTGCGCCTTCAATAGCAATACTTGGCGTCTGCGCTGTCACTGAAGGCGAGCCGGCTGCCGCAGTCATCTGCAGCGAGCTGGAGTTGAATCCCTCTCGGGGGGTGTTAGCACCGGATGTCGAGCGAGATGAAAAGCGCGAGTGATGTGGCGACGTACTGCCCAGATTTGCACCCGACGCCGAGCGATCCGACAGCGACGCCACAGAGTCTTCGCGGTTCTGGCGCTCTTGCAGTGCATACAAGTTTGACAGCAGCCGCGAGCGGTCGAGGGGGCCAAACCCCATGTTGTCGTGAGATTCCAACGAGTTGCGTCGGGAGCGTGCGTAGGGCGTTGACGGCTCACTTGCAAACGGAGTTTCAATGGAAGAGTCCGGTATTTCGCGCCAAAGCCGGTCGTAGATGTGGTCTTGGTAGTTTGGCGGGGCATTGACATCGGCGCCCGTGAGATGTGTATTGGTGTTGGCAGCTGCAGCAAAAAGCTGATCTTCTTCTTCGCCTTCTGCTGCTGAAGACGGGCCGGCCTGGCTGCTGCTACTGCCGCCGTTGCTAGATGATGGCCCCGCCACTGCCGAGGTGCCGTTGCTGGGTCCCGAAATTGTCCGGTGAAGCGAAGTGATCGTCACGTTAGGTGAGATGAAC
The DNA here is from genome assembly GCA_030558065.1 of Geotrichum phurueaensis. Lineage (NCBI taxonomy): Eukaryota > Fungi > Ascomycota > Dipodascomycetes > Dipodascales > Dipodascaceae > Geotrichum > Geotrichum phurueaensis. The sequence continues at coordinate 3,369 of JAJMRT010000190.1, read as the reverse complement.
AAACATATTGGTAGCGAAGCCCGCAGCTCGGATACGTGGCCGTCGGGATTAAGCAGTGTGATGGCAAATTTAAGTTTGTGCGTGACTTTAATGAAACTAGAAATCTGGACATCTTGGGTGCACTTGGACAAGCTCGTGGGCATCATAAAGTCCTGATCAACAATCCACTCGTCGCGGCCTTCAAAGCCGTCCTCGGGTGCGGGAATTGTAAACTCTGCTGCAATGCGCTCAGTGTCGTTTGTAAAGCCAAGCGACGTTGTGAGCACTTTGTACTCGTGCAAAAATACCTTGGTGGGGCCTAAACGAAGACCCTTTAGCAAGGGTGTCAGATGCATATGAATTGGCGTGAACGAACCAATTGCAACCGCTTTGGCAGGTACGGAAATGGAGTACTCGACTTTGTCGGGCCAGATGTTCTCCATCGACATGGTCTGCGAAAGCTCAAGCGCGTCGGGGCCCAGCGTGCGCACAACGCGGAGATGCTTTTTTGCCACTATATTGTTGGCAAAGCGGCCGCGCTCAATGGTGGCCACAAGCTTGTAGACGACCTGGCCGCCTTCGAGACCCTCAACCGATTCCTCAATCGATCCAGGGAGAACGACTTCAAAGGGCAGCTCATGGTTGCCTGGTGCAAGGGTGTGCGATTGTGCCGTAGACGGGGTTGTGTTGTTGTTGGTGCGGTTTCCAGCTTCGAGATTGGACCATTCGTGCTCATACAAGACGCGTTCAAATCTAATTGGTTTGATAGTGTTGGCGCGGGCAGCGAGAACTGGATCGACCCATTTAAGTCTGATAGTGCTGTAAAGGCGGAGCGTGATCCGCTTAATGGAGAGCGGTTCAGTGCATGAGAAAACAACGTTTCCTTGCAAGAACTGTGACGCAGCGGTCGAGGGCGGGCCTCTGAAGACGATAACGTTGCGCTCGTTGGTGTTGAGTCTACAAGTGGGTTTAGAGTTAGTAATGCGAGATTGCGGCAGCTAAAGGCAAGCACATACCTAATGTCAAACAGGGCCAACGAGCTTGTGTTGGAAGACCTGAATATAGAGGGCATGAAAGGAAAAGATTAAGTAGTGCTACAAAGGGTATGAACTAAAGGATGGGACGATTGAGTAGGAAGAAGAGAATGAGTGATGATAAAAGATTTTTTAGATTTATGGTAAATTTTCGATTTACCCAAGATTTCTAGACAAGGTAGCAGCAGCAATAATAAAAAGTAGCAGCAATAATAAAAAACAGCAACAACAACAAAAAAAAAATGGTTTAAGACAAATAGCTACAAGGTATCCCTGTTCTCGTGAAGAAACGAAGGGGGAGGCATTGCTAGTTCAACAGTTCAAATGGACGAGTGATTTTAACTTCAACATTTCAAACCATGAAGACTTTAACAACAAATTTAGTTGTTGTTGGTTTTAAAAAAAAAAAAAAAAAAAATTAAAAATAAAAATAACGCGCCTTAACGGTAACCTCACTTTTCTCACTTTAAAAAAAAAAGAAATAAGTTTTTCCGGTGGTTCTCGCCTGAGTGTTGTGACAAGATACCGACCTGTCCAGCTGACTTTGGTCTAATCGACGACTCACTCATACAGATGGTAACTTTCTACAATGATGCAGCTGCTGTTACCTATTTCATTGTATGTTAAAGAAAAAAGAAGCTTAGAAAAAAAAAAAAAAACTTCCGAGTCTCAAGTTACTTTTCGCAAAAGCAGTGGCTACGGATGGACATAATAAATGAGATTTTTTACTTGGTTTGGGGTTTCGGATTAATTTAAAGTTGAAGAAACACTATGAAATGGCCTGAAAATTAATCAAAAAAAAAGTGAAAATTTATTTTTTTTAAAAAATAATGCAAAAAAAAAAAAAAAATCCCATTCCGTCGGAAAATCTGATATTCCTAAACACTATACCAAAATCATCACTTTTTCCTTTGGAACAAAAAAAAAATAGTTATTCTCGAACAAAATTCTACCCTTTTGCTCTAGTCTTCTTTTTCTCGGAGAGATTTTGCGCGCAAGATAACGCAAAAAGCACCAACAACAACAACAAGAGAAAAAAAAAAAAAAAAGGACAGAGTTTCTCGGCTGCCCAGAAATTATAGTTGGTTATTACCGTGGTTGTTGGGGGCTTAGAGTTTCCCGGCGTCGTGGTTCTGGCACTAACATGACTGATCTTTCTTTTGGGTTGCTACGACGTCGACACACAGCCGGCAGTAGTTTTTTTTTTTTTTTTTCCGTTAGTATGGGATATTTATTATTCTTACATAAACAAATACAAATCAAAAACTCAAGGCTTTAATCAAGTCACAACCTATTTTGCCGGCCTATACTGGCCTTCCAGTTTCTAGTAAAGTCACCGATAACTGTTTCGTCATTCTTGTTTTCATTCGGTAGGAACTTAGTCGTTCGCGTACCAGCTTATTTGGTGCCACCTCAGATTTTTCATCAAGTCTAACACCATTGTAAGGATAGCTTGTTATGATCTTTGGCTGTGTAGTTTTTAATTTAGAGCTTGTGGCCCTTGGCTGTTATTATTGTGCAGGGTCTTCATTGTCCTATATAGTTGTGCTCAGTCTTACGACAAGTACTTTTTCATAGCCTGGAGCCCCTTTGATGTATTTAACAGTGAGGGTAGGACCGAGTCCGGGGATACCCCGTAAAGGACTTTTTTTTTGATACCGTTCTCTGGCAGTGATTGACGATATGTTATATCGTCTCAAACTTACCACATTTGCAGTTGTAGTAGTCTTTGGGGACCCTCTTCTGCAGATATTTGCCGATATCTCAATTGCCAATTCTGGATTGTGTTAATTAGCTCAGTATTTTACGGGGAAAGCTCTTAAATGCTTTAGCAGTAACTAGTTTTTTTCATGTTAGTTGTTGGACTCGTTTTTTGTTCTTTGGTAAATCACCTTGTACCATTTAGCGGCGCCGGCAGAGGTATCTTAAACGATAAGGAAAAAAAAGACTTGAGGTTAAATCACGTTTGTTACAATGACATTCATAATATGGCTTATATTCCTAGTTATAAACCTCAAACCCCTAACTTACTTGTCGTAGCCTAGCAACCTAATGCTACTTACTAGTGTCTGTTTGGTGCCCTTACTTGGACTTGGGGTATTACTTTTTGTCTTTAGCTCCTCCCGATGGGGAAATTTTGAAAAAGCCGTTTGTGAATCACTAACAAAAAAAAAACCCAATTCCGACCGGGATGGCTTTTTCAAAGTAAACTATTCAGGTTTTGCTGTCTGGACAAATAGCCGCTCTTTAACTCGTCGTACTTTTGATATTACTGAACACCGGAACATAACCTCACGATACCGCGAGATTGATTTTATTGTTAGTGTTTTTTTAAGGAAGAAAAAAAGAAAGGGGG
>JAJMRT010000189.1:0-38902 GCA_030558065.1 Geotrichum phurueaensis | reverse complement strand
CCCCGCTGTCCCGGCTAAGGAAGCTGCTCCCCCCGCCCCCGCTGCGGCTACCCCCACAAGCGGCTCGACTGCGCAAAAGGCCAACCCCAAGCAGACTCTGCTCCCGTCGGTTATGTCGCTTGCTATGGACAATCACATGACTTCCGAGCAGGTCATTGCTAGCGTCCCCGCCAGCGGTCCTAACGGCAGAATCACCAAGGGCGACATCCTCGCTCATTTGGGCAAGATCTCTAAGAGCGACGTTGAGAGCATCACAAACCAAATCGCCAAGCTCCAGCATCTTGATCTTTCCAACATTAAAATCAAGAAGCCCGAGGAGGCTTCCAAGAAGGTTGAGGAGAAGCCCGCTGCTAAGGAGTCCGCCAAGGACGCTGCTCCCGCCGCCGAGAAGCCCAAACCGTCTCCTCCTGTAGTTGTGAACGGCCTCTTCACGCTGACTGAGATTGAGGCTTTCCTTACTTCTCTTAGTGCCGCCACGGGCTCGGCCCCCTCAGTCAAGAGCGTGGTTGAGAAGGCGAGCAAACTTGCATCTAGAGACGTTCCCTTGTTTAGCCAGCCCAAGCGCAGCATTCTTAACGATCCCGTGTTTGACGCCCTTGTTGCGCCTTCTACCCGCGGCCTCAAGCCCTTCGAGGTGAGCATTGAGTACCCTCGTAGTGTCAAGCAGAAGAAGGCAGCTGCTAAGAAGGATATCTACGATCTGCTGGCGGCGGCGCCCAAGCGCAGCTCGGCGCAGGTTGTCTCGGCCGACATGCTGAATGTCACTCTCACCGTCAACAAAAAGTACCCTGGCGGCGAGGCCAAGGCCAAGGTCTTCCTCAATCGCTTTGGCTTTTACCTTAGCCGCGAGGGCCTCGGCGAGCTGGCCCTGTAAGCTAAATAAATGTTAAACTTATTGTATTAATGTTGTTAATTCAAACTGTACAATATCTCTCTTTTGTTGAGTTATTACTATTATTATTTAATTTTTTTTCAGACAAGTTTGGCCGTGCTTGTTTCTCCCGAGTGTCTGTAAAACTCCAATTGTTACTTCCTCTCACTTGTATAAACCATTGGATTTTTCTTCCAGAAAAACAAAACCAAACCTTGTTCTTTTATTTTTTTCAAGCGATCGCCAAAAAAAAATTTTTTTGTTTTCTTTTCAAGACTCTTCGTAAAACTCTAGCAGCCACGGTAATTATTTTAGGCGCCCAAAAAAATCATCAACTACCTAGTCAAAATTTATACCAATGTCGACGCCTTCCCCTGTAGCGGACTCAGCACCCGGGCTGCCCGCGGCCAGCAGTTCTGACATTTCTAGCGCCAGCGTGCCGGCCAGCAACCACGTCTCTGTAGCAGCCACACCAGCAGCCCTATCACCAACGCCGGCCGCAACGACAACAACACCACCACCGTCGGCAGCAGGGCAGCATATCCCCTCGACAAAGCTGCCGACCCCGCCGCTACAACAACAAAGTATTGAAACAAATCCCGACTACATTGCCCTGACCTCAGCGCTCACCCTGCTGCAGAACCAGCGCAGCGTGGCGTGCAAGGACCTCGTTGAGCTGCAACGCCTCAAGTCCGAGGCGCTTAGTGACCCGCAGGCGTTTCTCCAGGACTTGCAGCAGAGCAGCGCTAGTGGTGGTAAAGCTGGTCATACCAGTAGTCGGATCCCAAAGATGCAGCGGGTTGTCAAGGCGCCCTTGGTCTCGTGGAAGAACTACGGCATTCAGGGTCAGGACCCACTGCGGCAGCAGGCCAAGGGAATTATGGAGAATCACCCGTCATTTTCCTCCGTCCGACTTTTTGACAACGAGTAGGAGAAAAGAAGGAAAAACAAAAAACAGCCCTCTTTCAGCTTGAACTACGGATGCTGGTGATATACGCTACTAGAAATTCCGTTTTTGACACGGCAAACTGCTTACTCCAAAAAAATAATGTTTTTGGTGATAATGATAATGATGATGATTCCTATTTATTTTCTAACAACAACAACTGGTCTTCGCAGCGGCGGCTAGAACTCCTGGTTATTCTTCTTCTCCTCCATCAACTTTCTATAATTCTCGATAAAGGACTCGCGCTCTTGTTGCAGCATGTATCGCTTGGCCATGGAGCCCGCGGACTTGGGCACGTTGTTGAGCAGCTTTTTGTTAAGGTTGAGCTCGGGCGGGCGGTCGGCGAAATCGCCAAACTTGGGCCGCGGCGCCGTCTCAAGGTGGGCCCAGGGGTCCGGTGACACCTCGCGTTTGCCGCGGCTGTTTTTGCGCGTTTCGCGGAACCCCCAATTCATGATTTTTTTCTCCTCCGCTTCATTGCCCTCCTCATCCGAGGGGATCTCGCCGCGCGCAATGCGGCGTTCCTTGGCAGCTTCTTGCTCCTTGAGCACGCGCTCACGCTTCATTTGGGCTTTGCGGTGCGCTTTGCTTGGCCCGTTGCCGCCGGCCTTGGGTTTGTTCATGGGCAGCGCTTCGTTCACGCGCTGGTTAAAATCTGACCACGACTCGCCCTTTTTCATTTTCAGGTCGCTAGCGGGGTTGGTAGAGGCAGTTGATGTATTTGAATTTGAATTATTACTGTTGTTGTTATTATTTTTTTTCGTAGCTGCTGCGAGTTTCTCAGCGCGCACGGTCTTGTCCGTGGGCCGCAGTCCCTGACGTTTTTCAGAGTAGATCATAAGTCGCTTAAAGGACTTAGGGGTGTCATCGTCATCATACTTGGATACCCCCGCTCCGCCAGTGCCGCGCTTTTTTTTGGGTTTCTTTGTAGCAATTTTCGATGGATCGATATCGTACCTGTGAAAAGCATTAGTATGATGGATATCCCACACATGGTGTGTGTGTGTGCTTGATAGCAAGAACAAAAAAATTAGTAAAAAAACTTACTCGACATCAGGCTTGATGGCAGGGTTTTTGGATTGTTTCTTAGCCATCTTTTTATCTTAAATAAATTGTATTTGGGGGGTGGTTGCCGATGGCTTGTGAATAGTAGAGAGAAGGTTTGGAAAAATGAAAATTTTAATGGATAATAATATTATTACCCTTTTTCTTTATTTGGGATGATTGGGAGCATTCCCTTCACTTACATGGAAACAAGCATAGAAGTTGCTGGAGAGAGCTCACAAACAGAGATTCAAAAAAAAAAAAAAAAAAAAAAAAAAGGGCAGAAGTTCACATAGATGAATCTAATCTCTTGATGCTATAGATTTCAGTCTCCTGTTAGCAATGCTCAGGTAGTCGAGACTACGGACTTGATAAATGGGTTGCAAGAGGAAGGCTTGTGTACAGTTTGTGGTCAGGATTGTGTAAGGACTTGGATATGACCACCCAGACCTTTTCCCAGAAGACTTTTTTTTTAAATAAAACAAGTCAAAGATCATCATTCATATATAAATGAATTATATATAGTATTTTTAACATACATTAACTCTTTTTTATTGTATTTTGTTTGATCCTTTGGCAGAATTCTTTTGAGACGGCATTTAACTTGAAATAAAATCTAAGTCTCTAGTCTTATAATTTAAATGTATCACGTGATTATGTTAACTATGGCATATTTCCTCTTGGAGCCTATATTGAGCGTCCTAGAATCAAATTATCCCGATAAGCGGGCAAATTGTATTGGCGTTTTTTTTTTTTTTACGCCAAAATAGGTCATATCACAATAAAATTTACTATATCAAAATAAAAATAAAATCTATCAAATATATATTTAATAGTAATTGTTTCCATTAATGAAGTTTTTACGCAGTAAGCTGGGATTCATCTTTATATCATGATTAGTTCAGTTTTTGAGTTTATTTCGTATGAGAGAGAAGACAAAATTGTTGAGATTTGGGAGCTGGCTCAAGCGAGTGTGTGTATTAGCAAGGAAAGGACTAAAAACGACATAAATATAAAAGACGTTAGTGAGAACGGTGATAGTGCTAATGGCTAGTTAAACATTATCAAAACGCGGTATATTGTTTGACTTGTTCAAGAGTTAGGCTTTACTTGCAGGCAAAGATAGATAGCGTAATAGCACAATGTATTTTAGTCTCTCTAACTTGGTATCAAATCTATATTAGAGATTCTGTCAGCAATAGTGCTTTTTGAAGTATCGTGGGAAAAACAAAACCATATCAAACACTTTTTAAACTGAGGCGGTTGACAGCGGGACACATGGGGCGTACCAAAATTTCACCTTCCTGAAAGCAAAAGCCGCCAAAAGGAGCTATAATTGCAGATAAAATTAAATCAAAAAAAATGGTTATCACCATTTGAAAAACTGTCCTTTCTATGATTCTAGGCAAAGATACCTGAAAATATATATATTTCCGAGACTTGATCTCAAAATTCTCCTTAACAGCAAAAAGGGCTTTAAAGCAATCATATTTTTTTTCTTGGTTCACTGCCGCACTTAGTCAAATAATAATTGGCGTAACAATATAACTTTTCAGTGGTTCATCAATCTGCCCTCTCACTAAAATACTTAGGCCGCAATTGCGGTTTTGAAGTGTTTTCTTTAATAAGCTCACAGGCTGAATTTTTTGCAGAATTTGACACCCCGCTGAATTATAAAATCTCACTATAATTACTTGTTAGGCGCACTGTTTGATTACTCGTTGAAATAGGTGTTAAAAACTAAAACGGTTTTCATTTTCAATCCGTAATAATTTATTTCAATTTTTTTGTTGTTTCATTTTATTACTCTTAATATTAAATTTATTTGTCATTAGCATGTCAAGTTATCCGAGGAATGACTTTTCATAGGGCCAAATATGGCACCATTGAGAGACTAAAAAATATAATAAAAATGAAAAACCACCAAGCTGATATTAATATCATTTAAAAAAAAAAAATTGAAACATAAAGCTCTTGATTGAATGCATTTTATAGTTAATAATAACGACGATTCTTTTTTTCCTTAATTTTGGACAGGTTTTTCGAAAGGATAAAAAACCTACTTTAACGATACAAAGGCAGGCTTGTAATTAGCCTGCTTTTTTAAATGCTTTGAAAGCTTCAAGTATTAAGAGAGCTTAGCTTTTTAAGAAGCTCATTGCTGTTAGACCGGTATTTTTCCTTAAACATAAATAAGGGAGCCTGAGCCTGACTAAAGGCAGAGATTTATTCGAGTATTGTGATCCAAGCGCGCAAGTAAGAGGTCTTGACCATTGTAAATATTTTTTGTTCAAGAGCCTAATCATGAGACCATTAAAATTTAGCTCTTTTATTATCTTGATTTTTTCCATGCTTCAGTGATTTTTTGGTTGAATTGGCTTGAGGTTTGCTACCTCCATCAGAGCAAAAAGCTTTCTCAATATCTGTTGTCTAGTTCATGCGGAAATTTATAAAACATTGTACCTCCCAAAATTAAATACAAAAAAAACATAATTGCGGCGTAAATGAGTTCAATTAGTCTTGGGGTGATCCTCCTAATTTTTCATAATAATAATAATGAATCAATTTGTTGTGTCAATATCTACGGGCGACAAAATTAAGTAACAAGAATTTTAAATAAATAAAATTCTTGTCACTTTAAAAGTATAGAAAAAAGTTTTTATTTTAAACAATTTATCTTAACAAGACCTGTCAAGCTGTTTGCTCAACAGGTTCTTGGGGTTCAAAGTTTGAATACGCCAAACTATATACAAATTCAGTTCATGTATTAAAAGAGGTCCTCCAATATTATTTATGCAGTCTTAGTATTTAAAAAAAAATATGTTGGTAAACCCTTTAACAAGCTATATAGTTAAGCTAGTTATTTGTTTTGACAAGACAGTATGCACTAGCTATCTTCCAAAACCAAAAAGAAGTCTGTTTACACCGCTATCATAAATCAAAAAAAATAAATCTTACGTCAAACAAACCATCTTTGCAGATTCTGAATTATTACTATTATGAGGAGCATTAATGGCCAAGCCCCTTATAATCTTATGATGGGCAAAACAAAAAGAGTGTCCTGTAATGGTGCCCGAGACCGTAAAGCCGCAGTCTAAAGCAGCAAAGATTTTTCTCCAGGCACCTCGCCATCTCGAGAATACATTCAAATGCTTTTTCTTTTACTAAAATTGCCCACACGCTTTAAATTTCTTTTGCAAACCTCAGCAATTGCTTTGAAAACTAAAATATAATATTGTTGGCCCAAGATAAAGAATAGTCAGTTGGCTTTGTGTTATGAGCTTTAGCAAAAGCCAAAAAGATCAAGCCTGCAGATCTGTATATTAATTGGCAACAAAATAATTTTGTAAATGCTTAATTCAATATCTAAATAGTATTTTGTGGGTTTTGAGTCGATAAACTTTTGTGGTATTTTCTCCTGCCTATACTTGTGCAAATAAGCCGTCGAAAGTTGTGTAGTACTCTAGATCTTTGACATCGGCTCTTAAAAAGAGAAATAAAACAAAATATAAAAAAAATTGAATTTGGTTAAAGCTTTTTCAAAAGTTTATAAAAGTCTGTTCATCTATTTTTATATTTTTATTAGATTGGATAATGATGGGCTAAACATTCATCATGGAACCAAAAATTGACCAGTCTTTTTGACAAGCTGAAAAGCCCCAGACATTTTTCCTCATCTTATGGTTTCTAAATGGCACTTTCATATGCTCATTTTATTTTAAAACAGGACATATATTTACCAAAATGAAATGTCTGATTGGTTTCAATCAATTTACCTGCTTTTCTGATTCATTCTTGTCATGGAAAAACCAGATAGGGCTTTCCCAACAGTGGCTAATTCTAGATAACAAAGGTAATGATGGATGGTGTGTCTCTCATGTTGATTACAGGCTCAGTGACTGAGTAATCCTTCCCTGTTAGCTCATGATAGCGGCTATCAGTGACATTCGCTTTTCCTACTTTTTTTGCTACACGGAAGAAAAGATAAGCTATGCAGATAAAATATTTTTTTTGTTTTTCATACAGCGCATGGCTTTTGTTCAGTTTTGAAACTGTCGTAGACATGTCAGTCAATCTTTAATTCACTTATATTGCAACTTGCATAGGAGAAAAAATATGATCAAAAGTCAGAACCTATTCTTTTCAAGTACCAAAATTTCTTTTGGCAGCTATTTCAGTTGGCAGTGGTCTGCACACATTAACACTGCTGCGATGTGGTTTCTTGACTAAAATATCACCAATGACAGTTGTGGCTTTCTATTCACGTGAAGCTGTCAATTGCCCATCGGTCATGATGATCTTTCTATTGTTATTATTATTATTATTATTGAACTTTCGATGAATAGCCAGGACGCCACTAACATCAACAATGAACTACGGGGCGACTACGGAGGAGGCCAGGATGGTCCCGGCCGAGGTCCGCCAGACAAACCAAACATATCTGAGCGAGCTGGGTTCCATCAGGAAGGGGATGGGAGTACCAGGAAGCGTCAACCCAAGGAAGCTAGAGACCCCTTGAAGAGCCTTCCAGCAAAGAAAAGGCCTGACAAAGTGACGAAAAAAGCAAAAGATACAGTCATACGTAAAAGAAACGAGACGAACATTAAAGGCTAAAGCATTTACAAGGCCGCTAGAGGAGAAGGCGCGGTGACCAAGCACAACGAAGGGAATGGCGGTGGTGGTGGCGACACCATCAACATGGATGAACAAGAAGCACGTGACGAACCCCAAAGAACACAAACCAACACTAGAAAGCCAGCAACAGACGGAGACCAAGAATTGATATACGACGACTACGAAGAGTACTCACATGCATTCGATGAAGCGGAGCTTGACATCGATGAACTTGAGGAGTTCGAAGATGATAATGTTTCCATGGATGAGAGAGAAGTTGATGAAAGAGCTGTGAAAGAATTGAATCAAATGATAGTCGCGCTAATAGATGCGCACGACTCTATCGCGGAGATGCAAGTCCAGATAAAAAAGCTAGGCAGCGATATAGAACACCGGAAAGGCATATCTGACAACCAGCAAGAGGAACTAAAAGCATTTGAAAGAAGAGAGACGAAGTACAGAGAGAGAATCCAGAGACTCGAAGACCGCGACACAGAAAGAAAGAACAGGGAGACTGAAATCAACAGGAAGATAGAAGAACTTAACAAGATGGTCCAAAACAATACCAGAGGGCTCGACGAGCAGGTGGCTTTGACGGTCACAAAGGCGCACAAAGCACAACTGGCTGCAAAGGAATCTGGAGTCCACGCTAAAGAAATGAGTGACAAAATCAACAACATAGAAAGACAGTACGAGGACAAGCTCGGCAAAATTGCGGTGGCAATAAACGGTCGGTTTGAAAAAGGAAAGAAAGCAATTGAAGAAGAAATGACTAAATTCACCGAGGGTGTTGAGGACTGGAAAAAAGAGGCCACAATGGTGGCTAACAAAGTCAAACAAACCGAAGTGAAGGTAGCAACCACAGTTAATACGCAGAAACAAGCCACAGCAAACATTGCGAGACAGATCAGCAGTCTCAGCCGAAACCCGTGGTTCAATGCTACGGACAAGAAGCGACTGGGGGTGATGAGCTCTAAAGTCATGACCCAAGCCAAGCAGCCGACGCCGCCAAGAGAGACCTACAAGGTAATGATTTTGGACCCCGCCGGCCTGGAAGAGAAGGAGAAAGTATTCCCTGCGACATATGCAGTGGACCTATGCGCGATGTACAAGGAGGAGAAGATAGCAGTGCAGCGCGTATGGCGAACGAAAACCGGCAACATAACCATCATCACTGAGTCGAAGAAAGTCTTTGACAAAAGGGAACAATGGGTAAAGAAGCTAAACCCCGAGTTTAAAATCATGCAAGACGAGGAATGGCCCAAGCTGGTAGTTAAAGGCATAGAAACGGAAACTCCTGGAGATATCGTTAAAGAGGATCTGGAAAGGTCCCTCGGAGTGAAGTTCAGAATTGACCCCATAAAAATAGCAGAGAACCATCCGACGTTAGGCGATACTTACGTTCTTTTGCTGGAGTCTGAGGAAGATAAATTTGACGCGTGGATGCAAGTCCCTATCGTTAGGTTCGCCAAAGTACTCATGTACGAGTATAACCCGCGCTCTAAGGGCAGCAACGGCAGAGACCGGAGGCCGCCAAGAGGGCCGGCGAGAAGCAGCTACGAGGAATACAACAGACAGAAGGCAGGAGGATTTGCCATACTGACCGGGCGCTAGAGGCTTATGTGAGCCACTGAGCGACAAGATAGCTGCGAAAGAAATTTGAGTCAAAGGGTCACAAACCCCAAGCCAGAACACTACATAGTCTACGATCGGAGTGAGTTAGTGCCATAAAGGTAATAATTTGCTATGATAGATCCTAGGCGGCGAAAAAGGTGCGGCACGCGAATGTCCGAGTTCCTACTGCGGAAGACATAGAACGGAAAAAACAGTCTTTGGGGACTTTACTAGAAACTGCAAGGCCGAAGAAATGAAGCCGGCAAAAACAGGTTGGGACTTGATTTAAGACTTAAGCTTTGATTTGTATTTGTTTATGTAAGACTAATAAATATCCATCGTTATAAAAAAAAAAAAAAAAATTATTATTATTTTCATTCTCATTTTATTTTTGCGTTGGAACCTGTTTTCCCAATCAATAATTTACAGGTTTAACCAACTTGGCTATAGGATTAAGACTGGCCAATGGTACTGGCGCATGGACACCCATTTGCTAGTTTGCTAGTAGAACTGTCGTATGATTGGTTGGGAGCGTTGTTTAATGCTACTACAGGTGCGGTACAGCTAGAAGGCAACGCAGATCTAGCAACACATCTGCTGCCGTTTTACTGCTGTTGCGAAATAAACACTATTAACCTCTATTAAAATTGAAAAATAAAATTAACCTCATCGCACAATATGTATGGCTTCTCCATATTATCCACTATCAGATGGGCTGGTTATAGTTTAGCGGGGCCGTTCTTGTAACTCTGCATTGCGCTTACCCACTACCCTCTCTGGACTGGTCCGTCCGTAACCAAAATTGTTGCTTTCCATGGCAGTTTCAAACCCCATGTAAACTGGCATTAAATATATATATATATATATATATAACCATGAGTATTTTACAAGACGAAATAAAACGAAAGTGAAGAGTGCTATGCCCGACTTGCAACTTTTGATGACAGAAGTGTACGTGTGAAACATGAGGGTGCACCTACAGATCTGGTTGCACATGGGCATGACAAGCCATTTTGATAGAGTAAAGCTTCCTCTTGTCATCTAGGAAAAGATCTAGGGTCCTTTAACACCTCCTCATAAAATTAATCTGAAGTGAAATGCTCTTTTTCCCCGCCAGATTGTACTTTTTTTTTACGGCCAAGATGCACTATTGTTGAAAACTAGCGATTAACCTGCTTTTCATGATTTTAAACATCATGACATTTCCCTTTACAATAACTATTTATCAGAAACCCCCTAGAGCCGCACATCCAGTTGTAAGATTGGTTTCTTTAATAGAAGCTGGAAAATGGATATTTACCGATACTGGATACAAGATTGAAACAGGTGATACACTCGTACTATGCTCTTTCGTAATTCTCAGCTAAAATGGCCCAATTTCGTGAGAATAAAAATAAATACATAGTTGCTACCAACAAGCGCTATATTCTCATATAAATCAATGGCTGTTTATTACAGTTATGATGACAGATAACCCAAAAGGTAAGTGAAAAAAGCTTAAACGTAGAATTTCTTAAAAGACATTCGCTGCCCTCATGTAGTTGGATTTTGCAATGATAATGACCCAGCAACCACGCATAATCCAATCGTTTCTAACTCATTTTTTTGCATTTATTTTTCAACAGAAAGTAGGTAACCTCAATGTATCATGTATCTCTGGCGAATACTTGAATTATTAATGAGTAAGCCGCAAATTCAATCTCATTTCTCATTTTATCGACCAATAGGTGTATAATATGTAGTTAAGAACTGGATAATAGTTAGCGCAGCAGAAACGAGGCAGCCGGCATTTAAAAATATTTGACCTTATCTGTCGAGTTGTTACAGCGCACTTGCCATATCTAGATGTACATATTGTGGGATTCTATGATGGCCGATTGAAATCAGATACGCAAACTCTCTATATTGGCTCGTTATTTTGACACTCTTATCTTCCACTTTTTCATATTCTACATTGATGCCAAACCGTAGCCAACTCTACATTGCTGAAGATAAAAAATAAATAGGCATGCAATCACTTCATAATTGCTAATGGTTCTATTAATATAGCTAGATACGATGGGGCCATACAAGCCATTCAAAAAACATTTTTTTTTCAATAGTTGGCTCGGATCAAAAGTCCTGCTAGGAGACCAGCAATTTAGCATTGTAATCTGGAAAAATGACGAAATACCCGTATTTACCAAAAAAAAAAAAAAAAAAAAAAAAAAAACATTTTTAGAAAAATAAACACAGCGCACGACCTGCCCTAGTACAAAAGTTCATCCGTGACCATGATAGGGTCTAGGATACGCTCAGGTCTCCGACTGAAAGTTTTGTCAATAGAACCTAGCATAGCATCGTCAGGGCTTTAGGCACCCGCGCCCCACTATTTCTGTTTGTTCTTGTGCAAACCATATAAGCATCAGTACTATTCCTATGGCGTATCCATTATTTTTGTCAGCTTTAGGTATAGTCATTAGAAAAAAACGCCGCAGTTCTCCAGAAACTGCCTAAACCAAATCGTAAAAAAAAAAAAAAAGAATTGAATAAATAAATAAATAAATAAATAAATAAACAAATGGATAAATAAACAATAAACTGGGAGTTTGAAAAGTCATAACAGGGCCCTGGGGACCCAGTAGCTTATTTTTTACTCATATATAGGGTATGGAATTCAGAAGAGTACTAATGTGTAAGCTTTTTTCAAAACCATTGATTCATATGTCCTTTTCATCTTTTTTAAAACAATACAGGCTGATCCAGTTTAAAAATAACCATAATTCTTGAATATCAGTAAGACGGGCGCCAGGGCCCGAAACTCTGCGTTTAGTACATGGGTAATCGTAACAGAAATCAAAGACTTAATTTGCGGCTTTCGAATTTTGATTTTTTTTTTTTTTTTTTTTGAAACTTCTGGGTTAGCTTTAAGTATCTTTACCTCAGCAGTTCGAAAAAGAGTTACTGCCACCGCCTCCCCATTGTGTTACTAACCGTTTTTGGTTTTTAAATAAATCTTTGTGATAAACAATGTTAAAATTGCAGTGATATTAGCAATGTATACCAGTAAATCTTTTTTTTCAAGTATTCAAGTATATACGTATTTTAACAGCTAACTTATATTTACGTGCCTAATCTGTGGTACGTACAGATAGTCCATTGGATTTTCCCATTGCACAATCGGCGGCAAATTAAAAATTTCCAGAGAGGGAGCTCGTGTGGTGGGATACAATATAAATTTGAAACAAGCAAGCAACAATCATTATAGCCACATTGCTGGAGGCGCGTGTTTTTACCAAGACGTGTGAATGGCTAAACTCAGGGTTTTTCTTCCGTAGTATGATAATTTTGCTAAGAGCTCGGGGAGCGGGAAGGAAAACATGTAGATTTAGGTAACAGATTCTATGAGCTTGGCTTTTTACTCAAGTATTGTGATAGGTATTACAAAGACTATTTGCTAGTGAGGGTATCAAACTTTATAGCCATAAAACATTTCATTTATTAATTTGTAGGAAAGTGACAAACCAAGATTTTGGCAGACTAAACCGCCATTCTTTCACCTACTGGAAAAATGCAGAACTATTGGCCAGGACTTTTTTAATAGATTTTTTTGTATCATACTGCTGCTGCAAGTTACTGTCACTGTACAACTATTTGAATCAGCTTACTGAAAAATAGCAATCAGGTAAACTGCAGAGCCACAGAGAAATTCACACGATCAATATCGACTACAAAAAAAAATTATTCATATGCTCTATAAAATACAATACAGGCATGTTCTGTACTATTTGGTTTTCTTAATGACCTTAAAGACGTAGTAAGAGTCCAGCTATCATTATCTCACATCTAATTGCTGGCCCAGATATTGCCTAGACCCAACGGTCCTGTGCAAGGTTCAACCAATTTTCATTTACAGCGGCATTTACATCAGAGTTGTAAGTCGGTTTTTCATTTATATATTTGTATATCTTTTATTTCCAAATATGAGTGAGCGACAGTTTCATTATCCCGTACACAATACGAATAAAACCCTTAACCTAACCAACAGCATATTTTCAGATAGGTTTGGTTGACCTTATCATTTTTTTTGGAGCCGTTTACAGTAAATCATGTAAAACTCACGGCACTAGAGATAACATCAAACTTATCTCAAAACCAAATTCTCATTGTGAGATTCAAAATTCCAGGGTCACGCCGTTGATCTAAGGCAAGGGCTTAAAAAAATTTAAACAAAAAAAGAGGGCCCAGCAGGATACACTAAGCATCATGATCATACCGATGATCGTCTCTTCAAGGCGGACCGTTGAAATCAAGCTAAGCCCAACGTGAATGTGTGTAAAAGGTTTGCATGAAGCCAGACTTTGTAACTCCCCGTGGTTGTACAATATACCTTCTCTTACCTGCTTGCTATTCGCTGAGCGCAACTTTTCCACGAGGGCTTTCTAAATCGAGGTTTCCACTGGCATTCTAAAAGCTTACATTTACTTTAAATCAAAAGAATGATCCAAGCTTCCTGGCAAATCAGTAACTCAGATCGACTCAAAAGAAATAGATATTTAAAAAAAATTACGGATAATTAATCAAAAAAAATTTCATTGTTTTTATCTATAGTTTTCAAGCATAACCCTGTACAATTAAAACACATCACATAGTTGTAAGTAATCACAATTTACATCGAGATAGCTTGATAGGCTATTGAGCGAGAAATTCCTGGGGCTCACAAATCGTTGCCCTGCCTGTTTCAATAAACACAAAAATATCACCAGTGCCCTCATTTTTCCCAGTCAAGCTGTTTGTGAGCTCAATAAGGAAAAAACCGTTAAGTGAAACAATTTACATGCTCCCTATCAGCCTATATGCATACATGACACTATGGCAGCCGTCCATAAATCGCAAATATGCCTTCAGCAATGCATTGTAACTTTAACACTAGGATCCACAAAAGCTTGAACTGCTGTGAAAGAAAAACAAAAACATTGGTTAGAGGGGATAAAAAATCAACCTATGGTTAGTTGGTCTGAAATCAGATAATGGAAATTTGCGAAGGGTGGTTGACAAAATAAGTCAAACGGTCGGCAATCTTGTTTGGCCACACATATTTTGCACGCCTATCATTGTGTGTCTTCGCAGTCTGCCGACATTTTGCAGCACTCTTTCATATTTTTTTAGCTGTGTACGCATACCCTTGTCCCCACTTGACTCAAACTATGTTGGGCATGCAGTTCGCTTGTTATCTTTCTTTAAACTGTTTGTGACCAACCTGTTACAGAAACCTGGTGCATCTGGTTCTAGCCTGGCCTTTTCACACCTTTACACCTTCTTTTTGCTTATTGGCCAAGCAGATCTAATAGTAAATTGCCGTAACCGTCAAGGCTTTGGCCTCCAATAATTCATTAAAAAAATTTCCTGTTAAAAGCGAAATTAAGGCCGATTAGCGTGTTTCAAGTTTAACGGCTCTTTCATTCATCTGTCCTGTCAGGTTAACCAGAACTCGGTGGTTATCTGTAATTCATGTGCCAACTAACAACCCAGGCCCTTGACAATGTAACACCTTTATGTATACATTTGTATTGTAGATCTGTCGATATTATACACATATTCAACATAACCTTAAGGCTCCATAGCAAAGCGCAAACTCCAACTAACAGGTAAAATTCAATACTAAAGTTTAGTTTTATCTCCAGCAGCAGTAAGTACGTATCAATGCCTAGACCCGCTTAACTAATGGTGGACAGCAACAAGAACAGAAGTACTGAAAGCAAAGTAAGGAGCAAATATCCCAGTATACTATGGGCAATCAGCCACTAAATTTCCCAGACCAGTGCACGAACAGAAAAAAAAAAAGGTCAGGGCCAGAGTCCCCCGAGAAAAAAAGATAACCCACTGCATATCATAACACAGCATGTTGTCTGAATTTGAAGGGGGTGTTAATGTCAATGGGCTTTGACAGTACCAGCAACAACGGCTGAAATAATAATACACTTGCATGTCATAACCCAACGTTAGCGGCCGTAGTTACCATGGCATTGTGTGGCAACCTCTATAGTTACTGATCGGTACTAACACAAAAATTATAGTTTATTTTACATAACATGAAGAGGAGAAATTAAAAAATAATTTATGTTGGAATTTCAGTAATTCTTTTTTATTTTTTTTATTCTGCGCGGTCACTCAATGCCAATCGCTTTTGGTGTGCCCAGCGTAGACAAAACCCTAGATGTGAAAACAAGAAAATCACTTAATTGGCTATACGAATGTTTTTCAATACAATCGTATTTTGTAAATCCATTAGGGTTTTTCATGCCAGAACGGATCAGTATCCTTGCTATCGGCCCGCTTTTTTCATTTGACCTTCAACCCATAAAAGACCTGAGTAGTGTCATTCGGGTTAGTGACGGGTCTCTACCTACGTAGCAAACGTAAATTAGTATAATTCCGATAAATACTGAAAAGTAATGGTTTGTCATTGCAATTGTAAATTGCCTAATATTCTGTATTTAGAAATTTTTCAACAAGAATCACCCATTTTGATAGATTTTAACCATTTCTTTTAAACTGAGAAGCTTATTTGGCCTGACTAAATCCTTTTTTCAATTGGAACTTTCTAGTTTTGCGTGGGTTTTTCCATATCAGCGGTTTTAATTACTGTAAAATGCTGAGACAAATACACGAGAGGCTAGAACAAGAGCGGCCTATAGATATTTGTATCTAGATAAGTTTTACCTTGATTGCAAAAAATACTTCAAAACATACAAGCAATGACAAGTAGTTCTCTAAGTTCACTCTAGAATATACAACCTCCTAGTTAACAATAACTGCAACGGCAATCATGTTTGACGTAACTAGCTGCGATAGGGTCTTTCATCATGCAGGCGGCCTTCTTACATCCTACGCAATAGGCCGAAAATACAGTGAGCGCGATTTGTACCCTCAAACCTGTGTTAAAATAAATGCAAACTGAAGCTGCTAGGTAACATATAGCTACCATGTAGGGAATTAGTGATTAGTGAAGATCCGATAAGCTTACATTAACATTTCTTCAAAGCTGGGTGTATGATACCATCATTGAGGGGGCCCCACTGTCTACTGTAGCATATCATAAATCAAAACTATGATACCAACCCATCTGCCCGAATTATAATGTGTCGGTTTAGTCTTCATGCTGACACATATTGGTTGACAACTACCGCTGCTAACCTCTTGTACTGAAACGAAATAAAAATTGAATTTTGAGGGCTTATTTAGCTCTTTTAGAGGCAAGCCTAAATTCTGATTCATGGGCTCGAAGTCACTTTTTCATCCTCGAGAGCTATCTCTTTCTAGCAAAAGCCAAGGAAATTATTTTTTTTACTTCACATTTTTATGTTGTTAGTATTAACCTAATCATATGATAACCGTTATTTGACAAAAAAAAAAAAAATAAAAGATGACAAAAAAAGTAGCTGATTAGCGGAATTAATTTTCATTACTCCGCTTGCAATATAATGCTAATATTCAACGGGTTTACTGAGTTCTGGAATAGGTTTTACATGTATTACATACTTACAAGCTAAATTTAACTTCTCATAAAAAAATTTCGTTAAAAAAAAATCCAGACAATTAGCAAAGAGCTGTCGATTTCGAGCAGTCAATAAGCAGATTGCGGATCTTGAAGACTGTATTTTTTGCAATAAATATTCAGCAGCTTTTCCAAGACTGAAATAAGCATGGGCTTTTTTTTTTTTGTTTTTACTCCAAACAGATCCTGGGATATGCACATAACCATCCCAAAAGAGTAAAAGCAGGTATCTGTACATCTCGATCCCTTAAATCCTGAACCCCTTATTTTTTGTTTTTCCAATACAACGGTCCAAAGACATGGCCTTGGCACGCAGTCAATTTGTAGGCCTGGTAGTTGCAAAAATTGCTGGCTAATGTATCTTTTCTTTGGCAACATACAGCGACTTTCTATAAGCTATGCTAGCCGCTAGCTAGGCTTTACATATTATCACGTATGCATGTAACTTAAACTCGTTGACCGTTGCCCTGGCTGAACTTCAGCAACAATATTTGAAAAAAAAAATATCTCCTTACGTGTCTTTTCCCTGCCAAAATTTGGTAAGGGATCCCTGATATATATATATATATTTGATTTCAAGCATTTAACCTGTCTCAACGGTCACGCAAGCTTTAGATGGACTACATGTAGCGTTAAAGCACTGGATACTGCGCAAATACAGATATTATAAACAATATAATCAAAAACCTTTTTATTGTTTCTAAATTTACATTTCATTTCAAATTGCACTGAGTGGCACTCGGGCCAACTGGCGTTCACTAGACTATAGTAAAGTGTGTGGTTCCAAATTTTGGAAGTGAACAAGAAATTTTTAATTTTGCAACTTATCGAGTTTTTTAATTTTTTTTTTTTTTTTTAAAAGCTTTACTTATCCTGTTATTTGAGTGTTGCAACCAAAATATTTGCTATGTGACAATGTCGAAATTGCAGCGGTAAATTTAGCTCATGCTACTAACGAGAGAATTTCATCACTGCTTGAAGGTTGTAATCTTCCATAAAAAATCATCAACATTCAATTGTAAGTAGCAACAGATTAACACAAAGTAACAATATGCCAATCTATTTTATCCAGCTAGCTGCCAGGTTGCTACCCTAGGTTTTAATGCGTCAAAAAAGTTGTACGTATTGACTTTTTTATGTTATCAATTATGCTTGCAGGTAACAGAATTAACTAACCTCAAATTTCTATCAACTTATTAATATTTTACTGATTTCATTGAGGTTAATAACCCACTCTATGTACTAATGATTTCCAAACTAAAAAATACTCTAAGCTCCTAAACAACGACACTGCAGGCATCGGCTTTCCCTGAGTTCACATTGAACTACTACACAAACCTATTATGTCAAAAGCGGGCCAATTAAATCATAACGATCCTACCCGTCTCAGCATATATTTAGTACATAGCTGTAGTTTCCACGCTAGGTAGAAATGAAAAACTTCAGATATTACAGCTCTCTGCTTTTGGGTACTTGTAAAAAGTGCCGTGATCGGTATTTGCTTTTACAGCTTTCTCCTACCAATATTTTTTTTGTATATGTATGACGTAGATGTTTGTTATGCGTCGCGCGGGCATACAACGGTTTTTCCCTTTTTTGTCCGAGCAGGATCGTTTTCAGTCAAGGTCTGAAAAGGTTAGAAACTTTTGGCTTCAACGCGGCACGACTAACTTTGTAAACAAAAAGGTGAACCTTTTTTTTTTCAACCCCTAGCGCGGTCAATTTCCCAGCTAGCAGATGGTTTGTTATAAAATGAGCTATGTAAAGATTAGTGTTATTAGGGTTGGAACCTTTTAGGTCGGATTGGCTACTTCCACTGCAATCAGGATTAAAAACCCAGAGGATTATTCTTCAAAGAAATGAAGGGTTTTTGTGCAGCTGTAGGTAGCCTGCAATGACAATCATGAGTGCTTTGTTTCAAAGTCTATTGACAACTTACACAGCATGTCTATTGTAGTCTAGAATATTTATTATTTTAGGGCCGTATTGGCAGAACCAGATAGTTTGAAGGAGACAGGCATGTAGAGTTTGATGTTATGGGTGGCATTACCTCTTGCAGAGCATTGAAAACTTCAAACTTTGAAAATAACAATATCGCTGTGAGCTGCGTACACTCAGACGTATGATCGTAGCAAGTTGGGTTGTTGACAAGGAATATCATTACTTTATATGTCCATCAAACATTTTGGCGCTTGGGATTTACTCAATTTTCTTGGTTGTTAACCGTGGACTCAGAACAGAGGGATTTACATCTGGTGTGATTCTCGCTGTACGGTTACCGCTCACACAATTCCGCCACTGTAGCGGCTTTCATTCAGCGACCATTCGTTAGACTATTATCCAGTTTTAGCCATACAATACAGTTATTATTAAGTATGCTTACTATTCAAAGCCTTTTTAGCTAATTGGTTGGTTAATAAGGTCTCCATACACCAATTCCGGCTGTCAAGCTGCCACCAGAGTGACAGCCAGGATGAGCACTTGCCATTTCCCCCCCCTCCCCCTAAAATAGAGATAATCTTTTTTAATGTAAAAATAGTTTTGGATAGCAAACAAAAATCGCAATAGTTTTATGTTGCAATGCTGTCAAAGTAGTTGCCTGCAATAAACAAGCGGCAACTGGTTACGAACCAAAAAAAAAATAGTTTGGAGCTACAAAAATGACTTTTTCTGGATCTCCCTACAAGATAGGAAAAACAAACTGCTTAGGCCTGTGTCAAATTAGCAAATGTTTCAACTTTTGTTAGCAAACTTCACTAGTAACAAGAAGGCTATAGCTCTTTGGCTGTAAAAAAAAGTTTACTGCAGTTTTTCAGCTTTTTTTTACTGGGGTAGGAAAAAATATGACTTTCGGCTTATGCATCACTTATTCTGCTAGCCAAATGTCAACTCAAATTTAAGAAACTGCCAGGCTTCGGAGACGAAGGTCTATGCAATAGGTGACTACAAAACGGCTCTTTGTCGCCGTTTGTTAGGTCTTTGGGGAATGAATAACTTAACACAAAATCCTGGAGCGGCATCATTATCATCTTTGGATATCCGTACATTAAGTGTATAGATGGCTCAAGTTGCATTCCTTGAGAGTAATCATTAATGAATAATCAGTTCTATCTAGGGACTATACTTTCTAATATTGCGGGTCTCCGGTTTTGTAGGCCGGACCAGGCCACGGTTTAGTATCAAAATATTTACATGGAAAAAAGGAAGTTTGCTTGTGATCAAAGGATAATATTTTAGGTGTGGTACAGTAACTATGAATTTCGATGTCAACGACAGAAAAGCCTTGAGTTCCTTGAGTTCGTACACATTTGGAGTTGTAGTTCTGGAGCTTCTAGGAAATACCTGTTTTATACATATCAAAGATCTTCATTCCGGGTTTCTAAATTTTTAGGCAAAATCAGAAATCTCTTTGGTTTTCCCACCAAAAGATACATAAAAGCTGACTGCAACTACACAAATGCCTATAACTGGTATAGAAGTCGGATATGCTGCATCTAATGTCTATCAACTACTTAGCCAAGGCAACAAGCCGCGAGAAGCCAGCCAAGCTAAATTTTAACTGCATCTACTGCGAGCCGGCTAGATCTAGTAATCGGGAATTGCGGTGATCAGCACCGTTTGCAAATCTTTCGCAAGCGATAGGCGTCTGAAGTATGATATTTACACATTATGCGTTTCGATCATACCATATTAAAGCTAAAAAAAAAAAAAAAAAAAAAAAAAAAACTTCCATTCTTAAAAGTGGTCTTACAGAAAGTGGCACAAGTTCACATTACTTAATTATGACTTGAAAACCGCGAGTTTAGAGTGTAAATAAAAGTCTGCATGGTCAGTAGCTTTTTTATTATAGAGCTTGGCTGTGATCCTCCTTGTACAAATATTTTTTTTTGGGAGTTTTAAGCAAAGGAAATTATTGAGGTGATTTGTAGCTAGATACTTCTCACTATGGCTAGATATCAGCAAGTCAGCGACGATTATGATTCAAACGGCAGATCTCAGTCTCTAAAGATCTCTTGCGGCGACTGCGGGCAATAAATTTTTTTATTAGCCTTGGATATTTGGATATTTATTAGTCTTACATAAACAAATACAAATTAAAAAACTCAAGTTTTTAATCGAGTCCCAGCTCGATTTGCCAGCTTCATTTCTTCGACCTTGCAGTTTCTACTAAATGATTGTTTTTTTTTTCCGTTCTTTGTCTTCCGCAGTAGAATCTCAAACATTTGCGTGCCGCCGCCCAGGATCTATTATAGCAAGAATAGTGCCGCCATGGCAATAACTCACTCCGATCGTAGACTATGTAGTGTTCTGGCTTGATGCTTGTGACCCTTTGACCCAATTTCCTTTTGCAGCTACCTTGTCCCTCAATAGCTCAAAGAAGCCACTAGCGTCTGATCAGTATGTCAAATACTCATGCCTTCTATCTATTATATTTTTTTGTGGCTGTTTTTTGCGGGCTCTTTTAGCGGCCTTCGGCCTCTGCCGTTGCTGCCCTTAAGGTGCGGGCTATACTCGTACATAAGTAATTTGGCAAACCTAACAATAGGACCTTACATACACGCGTCAAGTTAGTCTTCTTCATACTTCAGCAAAAGAACGGAAGTATTGCCTAACGTCGGATGGTTTTCTGCAAATTTTATGGAATATATTCTAAACTTCACTCCGAGCGACCTTTCCAAGTCCCCTGCGGCAATGCTGATAGGTAAGGTTTGTATTGACAATTTCAAAACTGTACTACTTGTTCCCGTGACTGTTCAAATATTCAAATCTCAGGAGAAATGTAGAGGTCTATATCAGTTCTGTGGTTTGGTTACAAGTCATCCACTTTAGACTGACGTTTTGTATAAAGTTATTACCAATGATGCTGAAACGCGGGCCATGAAAGTCTGAAACTTTGTAAACAAAATATCTAAAAAATTCAAAACAAGATCTAGATTAGTCAAGCGTTTTTTTTTTTTTCATGATTTTTTGGATTTTACAAGATTTGCATTGGGTCAGATTTGAAGTCCTTTGTAGCATTCGAAAGGTCAAATACACAATCCTGAGACTTAGATACATACGAAATGATAGTCACATGACTTTATAGTTACAGAAATGGCAAGTCGAGCCATGTAAGCTGAAAATATACAGATAAATATTTTGTATGCTGAACCTCGAACACAGAGTTAACCAGTAAGGAAATAGTTTCAACAGCCGGAAATGTCTAATTTATTTCACTTTAGATTTCATGCCAAGCAGGCCAATCAGCATGCGTGAAATGGTAAGCGCCATTGAGAAATCTTCGATTCGCGGTAGTTGCGTTCAGCCACGAAAGGCTATTAAACTCCGATTTCTGCCCTCCTAAGACCCGATGAAAGTAGGCCTAAAAACAAAACATGAGAAAAGAACAAGAAATGTTCAAACCGGTTATTTGCCAAACAGCTGCTAGAGTTCTACAATATATAGATGTTTGAGGATTTTTTTCATAATAGCTGCCACGGGTGCGACGGATTCATTTCCTTCACTACAGCGGGAATTTTGTCAATAAAATGTAACGGTCACGATGAAAATAGAACTACATAAAAAGCTTGTAACTAGTTGAACTCCAGTCCGCCTTTGACTGGAGAGAAGCCAAAAATTAATGAAATTTTTATTTTTTAGTTAAAGTTTTGGATTTTTTAACAAAAACAAAGGTCGGAAAGACTAGCGCTGAAAAAAAAATTGAAAAAAAAAAAGGTCTCACAAGGAGGACGGGAACATAATAATATAATTGTTGTGACATTAAAGATTTCATTAAAATCTTATTATAATCACTGAGGAGGCGGTGTTTCTTTTTTTTTTTTTCTTTGCCCGGAATTAATCGCTCATAAACTTTGGTAACGGCCAGGAGATTCAAAATTTTAATATAAAGAACTGAGCCCTTGGGTCACAAAGTCTCAATACTATGTAAAGGACGATTTTTTAAACTTTGAGTAGTAATCACGATAATCTTTATGGCTACAAAAAAATTGCCGATAAGAAGCGCATTTGTATTACTAGAGGCACAATTGGTAGCTGGGGAACCGAAACAAAACGTGGAGAGAGCGTTGCGGTTGGTGTCGAAAGGTCACCACCGGCAGTTGCCAAGCATGAGAAGCGGTACCAGGTTCGGACTCGTTTACGGCAGCAAGAAACTCATAGGTAGTCACTATAGGTATCATCAGCCCATGACCATTTTGTTTTCGTTTTTTTGTTTTTTTGTTTTTAAGTGGCTTGTCCAGACTTTTTGGTTTTGCAAATGCTGTCGAGGCAGTTGCTGGGTCGATTATTTGCTTCTCCAGCCAATCACAGCGCCACAGAAATTTTTCAAACCCAAAAACTGCCAAATTCGAGTTAGGCTTTAACCCATCCACCTTTCTGACGCGTAGCGACTGGATTACGACCAATCGCCGGCTGAACAAGGCTGCTGACATCGCAGCTGCTAGTTGTTTATCATCTGACGCCAGTGACAGCATTTCACAAACACTACAATCTCACGTGTATACCGTTTCAACACCTGCCATCACTAACACTGTTAACGCTGCTTCTGATGCTGCTCGGGACGCGACGCCGTTGGGGAGTAAAAATGCAGACTGACCCTAACCTTATCCGAAAGGTTCCTTGATTGGCCCGACTTGTCTCAGTTCAAGTATTTTTTTTATTTTTTTTAATATTTCTCTTTACTCCGGAAAATGTTTTCTTCTACAATATCTTCCTTCTCTTCCTTCTCCTATTCCTTTTTGCTTTCCTTACTAGCAATTCTAGTGTGATTCTTTCAAGAACCTTTTTTTAATATTTCAAAGGCAAAGCTATCAGCTTTTTGTACATTATACGCCTGTGTTCTCCGACGCTCTTTTTCTAACCCTTTTTAATTGTCGCTTTTGGTGCAAGTTTTCATCAATGTCCGATTCCACCCCCCGGCCAATTGCTATTAAGTCGCCCAGTCCAACACCTGCCTTTGACCCGCATTCTACAGTGCCGTCGCTGGGCGCTTCTGCATCTTCTTCTACAATAGCGCCAACGGTAACACCTTCAATCGGAGGCCAGGCTACCAACCGGCTGCTGCCGCTCGCCAACGATTCCAGCCAACACCAAAACCTCCACAATCATCTGCAACAAGCAGCCGACCTTGCAAAAGACGCCCCAATTACCATATGCACGTCCAAAAAATGGGTCCTCCCCCCGCGACCCAAACCTGGCAGAAAGCCTTCCTCGGCCAATAACAATAATAATGGTAATAACAGCAATAATAATAATAACGGAAGCGGCACAGACTCAGGAGCTAAAAGGAAAAATCAAAACCGCGCTGCGCAGAAGGCCTACCGTGAGCGAAAGGCCGCTGAGCGCAAGATGATCGAGCAGGAATCGAAATCAGCCATGTCTACGCCGACTAATATTGACGGCAGTATCAGCAGCACTAATAGTAGTACCAGTAGTGGTAGCGCGAGCGCAACTACAACCTCAAACAGTACTACATCTGTGTCAACGCCCTCATCCGGAGCCTCTACGGCAGCGTTATCATCAACCAGTAGCATTACCACCACCAGCATATCCACTAGCATATTTATTGAGCAACAACTGCAAACCAAGAACCAGGAAATTGCAAGCCTGAAAGAGGTCATGCAGTCACTTCGCTCCGAGATCAAAAAACTCAAAAAGCAGCAATTCTGCCGAACGTGCAATTCTAATCTCAAATCTAATCCGTTCCTCTTTGACGACATCGATGGAGGCGTGTTACCGCACCAGCAGCTAACTATCGTGCCCCTCAAAAAGCGCCCCCGCAATAACAGTAGTGGGGCATCAATTATTCCTCGGTTTAAAAAGCTGAACGAGATTGACTTCAACTCGCCGCCGTATTCATCTCATGCTAGCACTGTCACGCCTATCAGTCCTGAGTCTGATCTCGATGACGAAGATTTTGACGAACTTAATGACTTTAATGACCCTAATATCACTAACAGCAACAGCTTGATGACAAAAAAGCGCAAGAAACGAATCAAGAAAAAGCGTATAGATCCCTGTGGTTTTTGCTCTAACGGTACTCCCTGTTTGTGTGAGGAGGCCGCACTCCAGGAGGCTGCACTCCAGGCTTTTGTAGAGGATGAGGTCGATTTGGCTATGACCATTTAGTAGTATATAATTTATGGGCTTTTCGGTATAATAGATAGTCTTGTTTCTGGTTTGTATCAAGGGATGCGGTATTGATGGGTTTACCATTAGAAGTAGTGCCAGTAAGATTAAACGAAGAATTGGTATCCAGGCTGTCAAAAAGCACGACGCGACCATCGCGCACAAAGTTGTCAAGCATCACCCGCAATGCGGGCCGGACCATGCGAAGTATAAGGCGCAACTGGCGTACGAGTACCGGCTGCTTGGGGCCTAGCGGCGCAGCGTTAATGATGGCGAGGTAGTACGTTTTGATGGCTTCAAAGGTATCGAGTGCTTTGGTATTGCGTGCACGGAAGTCGAGCGCCTCGGTATTGTCTTCATCGTCATCGCTGCAGGTGTCTCCGCTTTGGTTTTCAGGGCTTGGGGAAGCAATCAAGTCCTGGCAAAGCAGGTTGACGGCCACTGGATTTTGCAGAAATAGTGCCACAAGGCTGCTCGTCACTTCTTGGGACAGAATGGGGTTTGACGTGTTGTCCTTGAGGGATTTAAGCAGTTCTACAACCTCAGCTGTCGTTGTCGAGACCTCAGCACCAATAGCAGATGAACGAGAAGCAGTAGGTTTGTTACTTCCAGTCAGTGCTGGGTTGGAAGAAGCCTCTCCAGTATCAGAAAACATATGCGGCGCTTGCTGCGTTAAGATCTGATCACTATAGTCTATGTCTCCATGAGCTGCTTCAGTCTCAGAATCAACAGTAGAATCAGTTGCAGTAATTGAACTTCTATGATGAGAATGCTGAACTTCGGGCATGTTTTCTTTGTACGCTGCGTAAGCTTTGTCCTCGAGACTAGTCACGATAAAGTCAGTGTTGATCCAGGGCACAACGATGTGAGGGCTCTGATACGCTACTGCGGCAAGAAAAGCAGTAAGAGCGGCAATTGCTGCTATATCAACCTTTGACAATCCAAGAACAGGTATTGTGAACGGTAACGGCATTTTTTTTTCTACTCCGTCCAACTGTGTCGTACTAATGGAAATGAAAATGATGTAATGAGGTGGTTGTGAGAGTTGGGATGTCAATTTCGTTCAAGTTCCCACCAGCCAACAACCCTAACACAATGTGGCTGTCTCAAAAAAATTAAAAACACGCGTGTTTTGAGGTTTCGCTGAATACGGTAATAACCCGTCGCCTTTTTTTTTTTTCAATAAAAATTTCACTTCTCCGTCTTCAACCAATTTTTGTTTATTTATATTTTTTTTTAATCCGATCTTTTTTTCTTCCATCCAATTCTTTCATCTTTAAAAGCCAGCTGCTGTCTCAAAACCATCTTCATCAAATACTCTTAATTGTCATGTCTCTTCAAGTCAAGCTTCTTTCTGCCACCGCCCGCGCGCCTACGCGGGGCAGTGCTTCTGCCGCTGGCTATGATCTTTACGCGTCGCAGGCGACCGTGTTGCCCGCCCGTGGCCGCGCACTTGTGCCGACTGACATTTCGATTGCGCTGCCCGGTGCGCATACCTACGGCCGCGTTGCGCCCCGTTCTGGCCTTGCATTCAAGCACGGCATTGACACTGGTGCCGGTGTTATCGATGCTGATTACCGTGGTCCTGTTGGCGTGATCTTGTTTAACCACTCTGATACTGACTTTGAAGGTATGTCCGCATAACTAATGATAATATTCCAATCAGACAGAAGTGAAATTTTCGATCTCACTCTGTTTCAATCCTGTATTTCAATGCTAACAAACTGTGTTCTAGTTAATGTTGGTGATAGAGTTGCCCAACTCATTGTCGAGACCATCCTGACCCCTGAAGTTACTGTGGTCGAGGAGCTCGATGCCACTGTGCGCGGTGCAGGCGGTTTTGGCAGCACTGGTGGTTTTACCAGCAAATAAAACGCTGTCCTTCTCGGTTTTTTCTAGTGTAGCCAAGCTACTTAGATAAATAATATTCATATTTATACAGGTTCTAATGAGATTCTCTTTTTGTTGTTTTTATTATACTTTTTTATTTTTTTTTATTACTGCATGTGGTAAATTAATTTGCACACATTGACGTCAATGCAGACAGCTGGCCTACTTCAACTCAATCTCATCTATCAAGTCTCCGCCCAGATTTTCAATTTCCTTCAGAATTGCCTCCTTGTTCAGTACGACCATCGTCGTCGCGCTTCCGTTGCTACCAGTCTTCGCCTTCTTGTGGCCCGTGTTGCCTGACACCGCTGATGCTGGGATGCTGTTGAAGCCAAGGCCAATCTTGAACTGACGAGCTTCAACCACATCACGGTACCAGACACCACCAATAATATTGTTACTTTGTTCCGCACCGAGGGTGCCCTTAAAAAAAATGATTGTATCCTTATACATGGCACTCAACTCGCGGTACAGTGCGTCCACAGGTTTGCAGGTCTGTGCCGCTAGCTCCTCGGGTGATTTGGGGAACCGCTTGCCCAAGTTCTTGAATCCAGAATCCTTGGCATTACCAGTAGATGCCGTACGGTTGTTGCCGCGCGTGTAAATTACCAAGTCGTAGTCGCCGACAGAAGGCTCAAAAACGTGACGGATACGCTCTTTAGCAGTAACGCGGCTAAGCGTAAGCACCTCCACGGTCTTGCGAGCCAGCGCCGTCATCCGCGCCGCCACGAGCTTGCCGCGAATGGTACCCTTCACCTCACTATTACGTGTCCATGCCACACCTGTGGCATCTTGTCGCGTGCCAATGAAAAGTGGTGCATGGCTCAGTACAGGGTCTGTCTCGCGCAGTTTCTTGAACGAATCTACAAGCTTGAGGTACACAGCGTTGTCCATGTGCGTGCCCTCAACACCGCTGGAAGCCTGCTTTGATTCGGCATCGCGTGTGCGATCAGATTGCTTGTCAACGTCCAGAACGATAGGGTCATCTCGCCAATTCCACGTACTCAAAAACTCTAGAGTGCGTGTGAAACCAGTCATACCCGAGCTGGGTGGTAGGTACGGCGCGGAATCCAGAAACGGGACGAGAGTGAGCAATTCAATCGCCTCTTCAGACATTTGACCCGTAAGAAGATGCGCATTAAACCACGACTTGACCAAGCGCACTGCGCTGGAGTAGAAGGGGAAGCGCAGCGATAGAGTGTGAATTACACGAGTGTGTGAAATGCACGAGAGATACTTTTGCTTGTACTGAAGGGCAAGGTTAGCACTGTGCGGGCCAGCCTTGGTATCCAGCTTGGTGTAGAGGAGAGCATCCTTATAGGTAGCCACTCTCAATTTAAATGCATAGCCGTCGCCCGTAAGCACCTGCAAAAAGCCTATGCTCACAGCCGCACCATCCATGAAATCGTCTTCCACACCAGTACTAGCTTTGTAGTTGCCAGAATTGTTGAGGACATCTTCTAACTTCAACAAAAACGCCGTCTTTAGTTTTTCTACAGCATCGATGTCATCGGGCCATTTACTTGAGGACTCAAACTCAATCACACCACTGGCCACCGAATCGTCTGATTGCAGATCAAAGGGTTCTGGCAGACCCAGTGACGTGTCACGCAGGGATGAGCTTGTACCGTAAACAGCGTTCACCCGCAGCGGCAGCTCCTTTACCTCCTGAATAAAGTAAGTGAGCTTTTGGAACGCGGACTGTTTGGCCTGGAACAGAGCACGCGATGATGATGATCCGCCGTCTTGCTGCAGTACCCGCAAAAGTTTATCGTGGTCGAATTTAAGAGTGCTTGCCAACTCACCACCAAGATGACGGTCCACAAGGTACTGGCAAATAGAGTTGACAATAAGCTTGTTGGGGTTGGCGGCCCAAACAACAGCTTCCTTGATGGAGCCATCCTGGAATCGACGCAGCTCCGCCTTGTTGCCCCAGAAATTGCGGAACGCCTTAGTCTCCTCGACATTCTCGGCGTCGGGACCAAAAGTAACAAGACGCTCACACTCCTGGTCATTAAGCACCAAGCCAACCAAGACGTAGTCGCCATGTTTCACCTCGTGCATCCGTCGGCGGTCTAGACCCCATTGAGGGGTATCCTTTGTGAGTAATGCGATTTGCTTGGTTCTGATGCCTAGACCCTGTGAAAGGATCCTGTACAACTTGGAAGTAAAGTATTTTTTGTAAGATGGGTACTTGATTTTTTCAAACGGGGTGTATGACAAGTCTTCATCAGGGATGGGTAGATCGATTCTGTAAAATAAAATTTAAAAAAAAAAGTTAGAAAAAATGAAAACAAAAAACCTCAACGCGTCATCAACTTACTTGAAAAAGGTGTCATATCTAATCTCTGGCTTGGTGATGTTCTTTAAAAATATCGAATCAAATCTATCCCGCACCAGATCTGACAGCAGATCACATGTAACTGCAGCTTCATGGCGCAAGTAGTTGTAGCTCCATGCAGACATGTTGTAAAAAATGTTGAGCTTGTACTCGCTGTCGACGACCACTGGAACTCCAGTGTTAGCTGAGTTGATGACGTATTTGGCCCCGCTGAACGAGAATTCAAGTCTACCATTTGTCAAATCGTTAGCCTGAATAAACTCCAAGGTTGCCTTAAAAAGCTGGTAACTGCTGTATCCGGAAAGCAAAACTTTTGAGCCTTGAGCAGATCCTCCCTTGAGCAGAACTGCCATAAGCATAGACCACTCAAAATGACCAAACCCTCCCTTGGACGCAGAGCTTGAAAAACCGCGCTGATAAAGCCAGAGTCTAGCTAGCTTACAGGCATCTTTAAACGCCGCGCAGTCGGAAGCAGCAGCGTGTAAAAATCTCAAATAGGGCGCGACCGTTAGATCCGAAAGAATAGCCGAGTTATAGAGCACCGTTGGGGGAAGCAAATTGGGGTCGGAAGACTTGGGAAGTTGTACACGAATGGCATTTCTATCGAGAGCCAACTTCTTAAAATCAAAAGTCGTTTCAAGGGCAGAAACCGAAATATAGATGGCAGACTTTGTAGACGCAAAGTGATAGTCACCCTTACCAGCAGTGGACGAAACACGTAAAACAGGTTTCAGTGGGTCATCGTTGAAATATTTGTAGGTAAAGACAAAGGGCAGGCCCTGGCTTTTGGCAAGTTCTTGAAGTCGACTTGCCAGGTATGCAAGGTAAAAAGATCGTTTGTGAAAGTAGCGGTAGTTGAGGTAGTCCTTGTCTTGGAGAATGGAAGGAGGCATGAGCAAATTCAAATCAATCGAGTTGCCGTCTGGTCGCTTGATGGCAGTTTTGAGTGAGAAGCCGCCAATCACATTAATCTTCTCTGGGGCCAGATACTGGAAAAAGTACTTGACGTCCCTTGCAGGTTTAGGATTTGAGAAGGGAATAGCGATTTTAGGTGAAATAGATGTGACCAGATCCTCTGCCTCGCTGAGTGAAAGAGGCGACGTGGCAGGGACCGACGAGATCAACGCATGAAGCTTGTGAAGAACTTTTTCAATCTTTTTGACGTGTTTGTCGGAGGGGTTGACAGTCGAGAGAAGCTCGTCAATTTGGAGCTTGAAAATGTTTGATTTAAAGTATTCCGCGGTTTCACGAGCGACCTGCACATCCTGGGCCGAAAGAGATTGTTTAGTAGGTTTAGATGCGCCTGATTTCTCGCCCTCCTCCTCTTCATCTTCCTCCTCCTCGTCAGACTCGCCAGACTGATTGCTGTTGTCGTCGGACGGAGCATCGGACTCGTTGTTATCGTCGGACTCCGAAACTAGATCAGCCAGAGATGTAACCTTCGAGTCGACAGGTTCAGACTCCTTCGAGATCACCTTGTCAATCTTTCTTTTAACCATTACAAAAACGAGTAAGACGGCTAAGGTAGAGGTGATGGGAGCTGTTTCGTGTTAATCGGTTAGATCATGAGAGAGGGAAAGAGAAGTTTTTTTTTTTTTCAGCATCCTCTACTTGGGACCAAACAGAAGAATTTTTTAGACATGTTCCCGATTAGGGCATTTAGTTACCCTGCTGCATTGTATCTGTTTAGGTAATAGTACACAAATAATCTAACATTATTAGTCATTTATTTATAATGCTTATGTGATCAAAAGCAGTGCACACACTTGCACAGTTCATTTTTATCAATTGGCCGATAGCAGGAAAAATGAACAAAAGTTGTCCTCTACAGCATTGTCGCAAAAAGCGAAGTGAACAACCACAAATGGTATGTATAACTAGTACAGTAATAGAGAAATGTATCATTCCTTGTAGTACGCCATGGTCTGTACAAAGTTTCAAACCAAACCAGAAACCCGCTGTTGGTTGTTAAACGGAGTTTCATCAGTTCACAAATCAGGTATATATACACACTACGAATGTGGTGGTTTTTATCTTTGCCCACGTATTAATCGTAGAATTGTAACGCATCGCTGTGTTTCAGACAGAGGAGTCTTTGTCTTGTTGGTTGTCTTACGATGAAGAGTAGCCAAATTCGCTTCAAACAAGCGAGATTTACAACAAAGTGCAAAACCCCTCTAAGATCAATGGCCGCTGCCCATCTTCAGTTCCATTTCAAAAAGGAGATATATTGACTTTTGACGTATAGCTCTTGCTCACAGCTTTGAAAGTGGAATAATTATATGCCATTTTTATAAACTACAAGTTGGCTTATTGGGTAGTTCAGGTAATGCTTAACACTGCTTTCATAGATAGTTAATGGCTCTTGTGTTTGCAAATCACTGGCGTCAAGTCAGCATGGACTAGCAGGGTGTGTCGATGAGAATTGGTACTTTTCATCGTGTAGTAAATACCAGATGCTGATCAGATCGTCCTCTCTTGGTAACAATCCAGATTTCGTTTAGATGCAAATCTTTTATCTCTCGAGTCGCTACGAAATTCATCTAGTATAATCTGATAGATCCGTATTCTTTCTACTGAAAATTTCAAGTCTTGGATAAAAAAAAAAAAAAAAAAAAAAAAAGATTTTAACGCTTTTTGCAAAAATCCTGAGGCACTATTATCTATGGGAAAAAAGGACCCGCAGGCAGCCAGCGTATTGGACTTTGTGTTAAATTAATCAGGGCCTAGACCGCATGTAGACATAATGGAATTGGAAAGTAGATGATTGGCAAGTATGCGAGAGTTGTAGCAGTAATCATATAGTACTACTAGGTAGGTTCTGTGTTTTTGAAGGACTTGAAAGCTTTCCAATGTGGTTGCCTAAACCTTTGGTCTAGACTTTTCAAATTGCATCTAGAGATTAGCTCTAACTCTTGTGTCTGTCTAAACCCCAGTGAATCTGTCGCTCATATGGCTCTAGGGATTGAATTTCGCAAAACCCTATATCTCATATCATTGACATTTCTTGTACAGTTTACATCTATTCTCTACAGGATCTAGCTATCTTAGTACTAAAAAAATATTTCAAACTCAATAAACTATGTACCTTGGTAGCTACAAGCCATTTCAAAATGTGCATTCCCACAAACAGAGTCATCAAGAGAGTGGTAACAAAAAAAAATGCCGTTTAAAGCAAAATCGAAAAGCCCATGCGCGCCGGTCCTCTCTTGCTCGCTTGCGTGCGAGCCTCATGCGTAATTTTTGCTTGTCGTAGGACGATTTTTTGTTACCGCTAAATCCCACAGAAATACTGATCGTGTAAAACCGCAAGACATGGTTAGTATGATAGTGGCCACAGATTTACAGCACAAATAAACCAGTATTACGGCAGTAACAAGCAGTGGTATCCTATCCGAAAACCACAGAGCAGCCATTCAAAAATCAAGCGGCCACAACCATTTTAATTATCCTTGGAGGTAGAAGACTTGTTTCTTATCCTCTTACTGATTTTTGATAATAAATATTGATGGTGGAGTTAAATAATCTGCAACTGTACTACGGAGATACTGTTGTGCGCTCTGTAAGTGAGGGAAATCCTGAAATTATCGGGCATTTTCGTATTTTGAAGAAGGAAGCGGAACTATGCCGTAAATTTTGAGCAAAGGTGGTAGTAATTTTCAAGTGATTTTCACGCCGAATGTCAATGACACCTTTATTGCTTTGCGGGCTTGAGGTCTGGAGAAATCTCCACATCCAGCGTGCTCGAGGCTATGATGCGAAGATCTTCGTACATGTCAGACCTTCCTGAGAAGCAGCAGCAGAAGCAGCAGGTTTCTCACCGCTTTTTTTTTTGGAAAACTTTGAGTTGAAAGCTAAGTTCGAGCCAATGCTGGTGTACAACATTTTATGCAAGTTATCAAAAGTTAACACGACAACAGGTTTTATCATTAGCCCGGCCGCAGGACGAAAGTCAGCCGAGTTGGTAACATGGGGCACCAATACGACTAGTGGATGGATTTTGTCGTGCCCAGAAAAAGTCTACGGCTACGCAATAAAAAATTGTGATCTTTCTGACAGTCTATAACGTTTGACAAGCTTTTTTTAAAAAAAATTTTACCTGGCTACATTTACTGCAAATATTTCTGTTTTTGTTAGGCTTTTTTTTTTTTGCTTCTTTTTAAAGCCTTGAGATTAGCTACTGAAGCCGCCAGAATTCCAGATCCAACATCAGAAGGTCAGTTCGAAACTCAGATCTAAAACATTAGATAGATGCCCATTCTGTGAGAATCTTGAAACGACGGCCAGGCCTTTCTTTTGACTACAATCAAGTGGTCATGAATGACAGTCTTGGTCGGGAGGAAAGGAAGAGAAGGGTGGCAACTTGATTCCTCGAAACTAGCATCAGATACACAAGCTTGCATTTATATCTAGTGACACCTACTTCCAGGATTTATGATTCCCGATGCTTTTGATCGCATGTACTCACACATATTTTTTATTTTGCTGTATAAGTTTTCAATCAAATTCTAAATAGAGACGATGCTCAATCTTGTCCTGCTCACTGTAAATCCGACGTAGCTCGCAGAGCAGGCTCTGTATAATGAGTGCCTCATGTCATAACTGCTGCAAGCCCAATAAAGATGCCTTTGAAATAGGCCCTAAAGAGTAATAGAGAAAGTTGAAAAAAAAAATTTAGAAAATCCTTGTTTGGTAATCGTAGTTGTTTACCTATGCCATCAAAATAATCTCAACGGAACTGATATTGAATCTTGTCGGCATTCCTTGCCCCCCAGTATCACAGGAATTTTTAGATTTTAGTTTCAGTCTCAACTGAGCATGATTCCATGTGTTTAGGGAAACCTGCGCAACTGAGGATGTAAAAAAAATATATATTTTTTGTCGATTAAGATGATTTTCAATGCAAAAAAAACAGATTTTTGCACGTCTTGATTTATAGTAATCTATTTAAGCTCTTAAATGTTTGTTTAGATTTTTTCAGTTTCTCAGCATGGCTTGAGTTTCTTCACATGGAAAGGGAGGTCATCAAATGTAAACCCGTCAGAACGCCCTATCTGACTAAAAAACCCCATCCTTGAAAGTGATTAGCTTCATTTCGTGTACATTTATGCCATCAGGGATGTTGTAGATATCTCATTGTCTAGAAAATGTAGTCTAATTTACCAAATCATGAAGGGATTGTCTGTGGTTTTTATTATCTTGAACTTTCCTGATTGCATTTCTAATTAATCTATTTCAAAATAATCAACTGTCTTCTAACCCTTTTTGTTATATATACTGCGCAATCCCATAATAGTCCCTACCAATAACAACCCTAAAAAACTAGTTCTAATTTTAAAAATTGTTACTCTGTCGAGTTTCCAGTTTGTTTGTTTTTTCTTTATTTACCGATTTCGGTCACTGGTTACTTTAAAGCAGTATGTATACATAATTATAGCAGGGACTAGTTAGGTGCGTTCTGTATCAATAACTCACCCCTGAGAGTAGACTAGGCTAGAAAGTGCAAATTTGCACCAGTTGAAAGTGAATACATATATAGTCTAATTTTTTAGCTTTATGTAGCCACGTACAATTTTACATGAATAGTTGAACCTTAGCCTCACCAACCTGCACGCACGTCGCTCTTTGAAGAGAAAGAGTTCCTAAACCAGCAAAGTTCGCTACTACATGTTATCAGTTGTTAACAGTTGTGCCAGCGTATCTGCGGGTTCAGTTCAAAAAAACTTTTGCTTGGATAGAGCATCTAACTGTGTTTGTGGTGCCGAGTACAACTGCATTGCGGGGGAAATCATTTCAACTCCTGCTGTCGATACCGTTGCTAAAGCAAGCCCCCCGCTGCTTTATCCTTGATAGTTTTTTGGCCCAAATCATCGAGTCTCTATTCGGCAATACTTCTGGATCACAGCATGTGCTTATTTGGCATTCCAAATCTATAATGCCATTGGCAAATGCTGACTTCAACATTTTTGATCAACGTTTAGTACGTTCATCTTTCTAGAAGAGGGCTGATCGATCTTCAAACGCAAATAGACTACTAAAATTCCCACCTGTCATACAAGGCCGTGTTTGGGTAAAAAAAAAATTCAAATCTCATTGGGCTAATATTTGAATGTTACAGTGTGAGCTGCCCATTATCATTTGGAATTTTTTTTTGCCCTTTTTATCACACTCTTTATATATCCCCCTCGCACGACACGTAGTTACCCCAATCAGCCCATAATATCCGGCCGTTTCTTTAATGCTATTAGTTGAAAGATTTTTGACAGTATCCTACAATTGAAAAATGAAATTTATGTCAGACGTTTACGGACCTACGGGGTGTGCAACCTTCTCCATAGATGTAGGCCGTCGTTAGAAGTCTGCATATGTCAGCGCGTGGGAGCAACCTCAAACCAAGTTTCATTTGTGCAGCCCTCAGGTTTTTTTCAAACACATAAAAAGCACATTATTTCTAAAATATGATATCTGAGATTAAGATCTAGCAGTTTATATCAAACGTTCAGACGCGTAATACCTTTGGTCATAAGCCAGTTGGTTCTAAATTTTGTCAGTATAAAGAAAAGCTGGCAAAAGAAAAACCTGGGCTTTCATTTCCTTAGTAAAATATTAAAAAAAAAAAAGTACTGTTTTTACCTGAGATCAAGCTAATAAAAAATTCAAAAAAAAATTTATAAACAGTGATATAGCTGTTAGTGGCAACTGAGATTGAAGCATGTTTGTTTGTGGTTTGGAGTTGCCTGTGCCACCATCCGAACTGAGAAGAGCTTGATATATTGTAACCACAGTCCTAAAATGCCTTCTTCTTTTGCTCAGCTAAAACTAAAGGTTACGCTTGACTTGTCACACTCTAGGATACAATGCTGCTGATACAATCCTTCAAGTAGCTTTCCTGCAGAACTGCAAACAGTTTTATTTAGAATTACCTGTGCTACATTGAAAAAAAAAAAAAAAAAAAAAAAAAAGCAGATCCGGCCGCGTGGCGTTGAAACCTGGACGTAATCCGAACGGCGATATCTCCCCAATGACTTTTTGGAACGGCGGCAATCCAGGGAGACCAAAAAAGATTTGGGATTTTGTTTCCGTGAAGGACAACAAAGAAACACGTTTAACTTCTTGACGATACAGCTCGCAGGTGATTTAGAGCTGAGGAGTACCCGTGGGGCTTGTACACACATTGTCCTGAAATAATTAGCCAGGGTTTCGGTTCAAATCACAACATTTTTTTGGAAATAAAATTTTTATCTCAAGATCTGCTCGATTGTACTTGAAGACTAATGGACGCCTGAACCATTTGCGGTTTAAACATCATTTTTTTTTTTTGTTAGCAATACTTTTATTGCTTTAAGACAAGTGCGCCGGCGTGTTTGTCAGGACTTGTAAAGTTGTAGGTTTTTTTAACTGTCTTATAATCAATATTTAATCGGACTCCGCGTTGCGCGGTAGAGTGATTTAACGCTGGTTTTGAATTCTTTACTATTCACCACTATTTACGCAGCGTAACAAAACTCGGCCAAAAACCTGAAGCCCTTATTTTAATTTTTGTGTGTCTGTAGGATAATTTGTAGCAAAAGTCCGACCTGAAGTGTGTTAACCCTGAGTTGCAAGTTCACGGTATCGTCATCTATCTTGATGTGCAAGTTTGGACATTGAAAAAAAATTGAAGTTTTTTCAAAAATAAATCAGCAAATTAAAACTTATGATTTCCTATACAAATTTTTTTCAAGTCAATGACGGTAATATCCTACACGCTATTCATAAAAAAAAAGTAAATGGCAGGATACTTGGTGACAATAGGTATGGTCAAACCATTACATCTAAAGATGGGTTTGTAGGCTAAATCTCGCCAAAGTCAACGTTGCCACAAGAACAGCCGACTCACACTCACTCAGAGCTCTTTAAAAAAAAATAGTTTTTTGGAGATGTGAAAATGTGAGTTTATCAGATATCCCTTGTCAGATTTAAATTTTACTTAAGATTTTGCAAGATTTGTATTAGTTCTAAAATCCACAAAGCTCAAATTCGTAAAAAAAAAATTTTAAATAAAATCATTTAAAAAAACCCTATGAGCAATTTTGACATTTTATTTCCAGGTTATTGCAAATTCAAAAGGTTCAATCCATTATCACGATTATTTTCTGGCTACCGTGCAAAACCCACATCCATAATGTTCGAGTAAACCTTTAGATACAAGTAGAGAGATAATACTGTTATTGCTTGATTTCCCAAACACTTTAGAGGGGAAAGAACTATAGTTGTATTATTACTAAGCTTTTCACCGGTCTCCAACCTGACAATATCCAACGTTAACACGCTATAGATTATAACTGATGTGCCCCGACAACCGCTATCTTTCAGTAATCTCATTGATAAAAGTAGTTTATTGTTATTATTGGTTTTTGATTCACCGTGATCTAAAAAAGGCCTTTTGCATCTATGTGAGCAAGACAACTGTTGGTACTGTACATGGTTTATCAAATAATCTCAAGCTCTCCACCATAAATGTGAAAGGAAAGTTGTTGCATTTTGCCATTCTTTCAAAATCCGGAATTATTTGGATGCCACCCATTGGCATGAGAGATCACTGTGCCGGCACGCGCCGTATACAAACCATAAAAATATCCAAAAACCATTTTAGGCTCATGTGCGGGGAAATAGATAGTGATATCACCATTTTTATAGCTTATAGTACTGGCTTCAACAGGGCCCGATGGCAAATATTGTCGGTCTGATAAAGCCTGGTTGAGAAAACAATTTGAAAACTGAGCTTTCTTTATCTTCATATCCTATGCAAAAGAGTGATGACGTGTATGGACCCGAGAAAACCCATTTGATAAGGCCCAACGTTGCGCAAAAGGATATGGTAATAAATTTAATTGTAACTAAAATATAAAAAAAAAAGGAAATTTTTTGCAGTTCTAATTTGTAAACTCGTGTTGTTGTTGTTTTTTTATATATATATAGGATTCAAATTCCTAGAAGGGTCTTGAAATGATCACTTACCCATCCATACCCACAAAGTCAAAATTTTTCCAATATCACCCGGAACTTTGAAATTTTGGAAAGGGAAGAATACGTTTGAATTTCAGTTAGGGTAAATCTTGAAACATTGTGATCTGTGAAATACGGGAAAATGTATAGTTATGTATACTACTATTGACGTCGTTCGCCATGCTCAATCACTAAAATGGGACTGAGAAAGAGTCCTGCCGCGGAGAGACGACACAAGAAAAGTACATCAGGTTGGTATTGCTATCATATACCCTAACCTAGTAATATCTTGATTTACCCGCTATCTCACTGCACTTGTCAAAAAGAAAGTATTATTCAAGTCATAAGTTACTGATATTGCAAATAGCAGCAACTTAGGTTAAACATGGACAGACAAAAATTTTTTTTCAAAAGATTTATTACTTGGCCCGCAGTTCTCTCAAAAGTTTGTTTGTTTTTTTTTTGTTTTGGTTTTACTTTTTTTGGGGTTGGTTTCTTCATTTCTTTTTTTTTTTTTTTTTTTTTTTTTTTTTTTTTTTTTTTTTTTTTTTTTTTTTTTTTTTTTTTGGAGGACCTTGTATTTTTGGGGTTTTTATTATTTTGTTTTTTTAAAGGTTATGGTTAGTGGGTCAAGTTTGGTTTAATTGGGTTAATAGTTTTTGAGCTGGCACCTACTACAGGAAGAGACAAAACAGTTGAAACTTTTTTTTTTTTTTTTTTTGCAAAACAGCCAAAAGATCGGCAAACCCGAGGAAACGAAAATCCGACATTTTTTGACAGACTGACAGAAATCCTGAATTTATTTTGATGGCTAACTGGAGTTCAGTTAAAATCCATATAAAAAAAGGCCTACATGATTACACTGCCGAGTTATACATGGAGACCAATATTTTAAGCAAAAAAAAAAAAAAAAAAAAAAAAAAAAAAAAA
>JAJMRT010000188.1:0-38949 GCA_030558065.1 Geotrichum phurueaensis | reverse complement strand
TATATTAAAAGCTTGAAATATCATATGAAACCTTTAAAAGCCATAAGACCTCGAAGGATTTAACTGCTGTGCCTAATGTGAGCAAGAATGCTGTTCAGTCTATCAAAAACCTGGTTAGAATCAGAAAGTAGTTCTCGAATATAGTCTCCTAACTAGAAGCTAAAATCTGAGTCTGTCAAAGTTACTAAAACAGTTGAAAAAATACGGGACATTATTTTTCAAACTTCTCTAAGTCAAGTAAAGAATTTGGACTAGCACAACCCGCAAAGTGCTGGAATTTAGCTAAGTATTTCATCTAGCCA
Source organism: Geotrichum phurueaensis (assembly GCA_030558065.1). Taxonomy (NCBI): domain Eukaryota; kingdom Fungi; phylum Ascomycota; class Dipodascomycetes; order Dipodascales; family Dipodascaceae; genus Geotrichum; species Geotrichum phurueaensis. The sequence continues at coordinate 38,647 of JAJMRT010000188.1, read as the reverse complement.
TTTCAGAGTCTTTGTTACTAAGCCTATACCTTTGGGGAGCTTTGGCTTTTCTTTCGTTTAAAAAAATGGGGTTTCATGAATATTTATACAAACACTTCATTCGCAGCATATAGTTTGATTTTTCGGCAGAAAATTTACCATATTGCACTGCTAAAGTCTCTATCAAAAAGTAATTGCTTCATCAAAGATGTAAGTCAATAATTGAAAACAAAAAAAAAACAATCAAACTTGGTGCGTTTTATTTTTATATTTGTCGAATCTACTGACTGATAAATTGACCCGGTCATGATAAACTAGCTCTTCAGTGGCTAGCTAAAACTAATCCCGCCTGCAGCTATAGGGAAAGGCTGATTTAAATATTGGGGCTTACCTACAGAGGCAAAAAAACCACTAGTAGCAGCTGACAGAACTTTTAAATCAAAAAGACACTGATAGATATTTCGTTGTTTGAACTTCTCTTTGTGTTTTTTCATGATTTTATGAGCTTGGAAGTTACGTGCAAGTCCAGCCCAACGAAAAAAAAAGATCGCTAGGTATGAAGTATGATATTACCTACGGTAGCTTGCTGTGCTACTGAACTGAAGTAAACTAAAACAAGCATTTTTTGGAATTAAGAAATAAAAAAAAGACACCCTCAATCATAAACGTCAAAAAAAAAAGGTTTTATTAAAAAAAAAAAAAATTGGCAGGCATTTAAGCACGCAACTAGTTGAAACCTAGTAAGATTGTGGCCGTGGTTGAATGATCACCGACTGTTTGCTAAGTTGGGACTGACCGGAACCATTTTCTAAAGCATTTTTTGAATACAAAGAATGGGCCTACATAACTATTTTTCAATTCTGGAAAGAGTAAAAAAAGAAGAAAAAAATTTAAAACGGACCTAAAAAACTGAGTATCACAATTTATTTATGAAGATCATTGAGTTGGACCTCCAATGCTTCAAAAGTGATCACTAGTGAGTTCAGTATTAAAAATCTATTTCCCAACTAAAAAAAGCTAAAACATCTACTGACCCAATATTTAAGAGTCTTTTTGCGTGTCTGGAAAAAAGTATTTTCTAAGAAGATGAAATCCGAAAATGCTAAGATGTATTTTTTGTTATTTGCTTTTCACTTTTTCAACCCTACTTTTGAGTGGATTCTTTCATAATATATAGTTATCTGTATCAAAATTGATTAATATGTTCTGCATATTAGTAATATTCTATAACAATACTCGGAACTCCCTAAGCTTCTACAACTAGTATTCATGAATTTTAAGTGTCTGGAGGTTGCAATCAAGCAAAGCTGAAAAATCAGATAGCTTACAAATAAAATATCAAAGAAATATATAAAGTCATTTTGGTTTTATAAAATATATTAACTATAAAAATGCTAATGATGCTTATCGCGTATTACAAGTTTTAATTTTCACTCAATCCAATACATCCATGTACTGAGAAAAGATCGATATGTATATTCTTTTGGTTACTATCAATATCTAAAAACTAAAAGAAAAAAATATGACGATGGGATGTGAAAAAAGACTTATAGCTTTAAAACTTAATTCAATAAAATAAACAAAGTAACTTTCTCAGTGTTTATTGAGGGTTTGACATTCAATAGCGCCGAATTCTCAATGTATTTTATCAATACACTTAAAGAAATCTGGTATACACAAACATTTATTAGCTTGATATCAGAGATTTATCCCCAGCAAAAACTTAACAAGCTGCTTTAATTAATATCACATAAGTCTTTATCCTTTCTGAATTGTAGACTTGACTATAGCTTGCGTGATTGAACCATCTTGTTAGAAAAGCCTTCAGAGAATTCTGAGAGTAGTAGTGTATCATGAAACTTTTTGGTTATTTAAGTATTGGAAGTCTAGAATCTGTATAAAGCTTGAATGGTAGTTGAATAGTTTCTCACTTCAAGGACTATTTCAAAACAGATTTTATATTTTTCTATTAGTTAAATTATAATGGGCAGGAGAATTTCAAGTTATTTAAAACCCAGTAGAAACAATACCAGAGGCGCCAAAAAAGAAAAAAAAGAAAGAGAAAACAATCAAGTCACTCTAAGCGGGCAACTCACCATCAGCGAAGGTGTTATAAGTAGCTCAAAAATTTTTAATTCATGAATTTGAATGAATAAAAATAAACAGAAATTTTTTGTTATTCAATATTTTACACACATCTTTTTTTCTCTTTTCATTACACTGTCAGCTAAGCTCTCTAAAAGTCAAATTTTGTGCGGCCGGGCATATTCTCAATATCCCGCACAGTAAGATTAACAAACTCCTCGAGGTCAGGTCGGTTGCTGATCTTGGCGTCCTCGATGTTGAAGAGAACCTTTTTAATGCCCATTCCCAGAACGGTGGTCTTGGTCTCGGCATGAATTTTTTGCACAGCCTGCTGGCGGGTCTCAGGAGTAAGAAAGCTAGCCTTTTCCATGATGCTATCCAGCTCCTTCACAGAGGAAACGTTGGGTACAAAGATCTCCTGGTTGAAGTTAGGCAAAAGATCCATTTGCTCCAACACGGAGTGACGTGACGTTGTGGCAAGAACCATCAATTTATGATTATTAGGAGGCTTGTCCTGAAGGAAGACCATAAAAGCTTGCAATAGCGCGTTGGAGAAACGGGGCCCAATAGGCACCCACTCCATGATCGCATCAATCTTGTCAATAACAACAACACTGAGAGGCGACTTGTAACTGTCCAAAAACACGTTGCTAATGTACTGAATACGGTTAGCCTCGGTCATGCCAATCATAGCCTTGGGCGAGATCATTCTAATGAAAGGAAAGTGCGATGAAAGAGCAATGGTCGCAGCCAACGCAGTCTTACCAGAGCCTGAAGGTCCATGAAGCAGAACGGAAATGATGCTAAGCATGTCACTCTGTCTTACATGGTTGATCAAACTTGTGCCTCGGTCCATAATATCCTGAACGTGGGGCGAGTAGTTGATAATACCACCGCTAACACAATCCTCGAGTTCTTGCTCACTAACACCAAACGCAGCCTTAACTTCTTGCAACGCACGGTTGAAATCATCCATTGACACAACAACCTCTTTTTTGTCAATGTGAATACCAGAGGCATCTTGGGTAATGTGTCTGTTGATCGCAAACGACGCGGCACTCTTAACCAAACCGGAGATCTCGGCACCAGAAAAGTTCTTGGTTCTAGCTGCAAGCTCGTCAAGATTGACATCTTTGTTGAGCTTCTTCTCTTTAACCATGGATGCAGTGTGAATCTTGAAAATCTGTCTGCGGCCCGCTTCGTCGGGAAGAGGGATCTCTAATTGCACTTCAAACCGACCGGGACGCAACAGCGCAGAATCAATCAAATCCTTTCTGTTAGTCATACCAATGACGAGAATATTGTTGAGTGCGTCAACACCGTCCATCTTTGCGAGCAGCTGGTTGACCACGTTGTCACCGACACCAGTTCCGTCACCTCTGCTACCTCTCTGTTTAAATACAGCATCCAGCTCATCGAAGATAATCATATGTAAGTTAGATTCATCTCCCTTCTCCTTGTACTCAGCCTCGGCATCTTTAAAAAGCTTTCTAATGTTCTCTTCACTACCACCCACGTACTTGTTAAGCATTTCGGGACCGTTCACAATCTTAGGCTCGACTGCGTTAAGCATTTTACCAATCTGTCTCGCAATCAGGGTCTTACCAGTACCAGGCGGACCATAGAGCAGCATACCTTTAACGTGGGTAATACCAAGACGCTCAATTTCCTTCGGCGGGTAAATACGAGAGGCGAAGGATCTTCTGAAAATTGTACTGAATTGGTCGTCCAAACCACCAATGCCCATGTCCTCAAATTTGAAATTAGGAGCAAGAATGGCATTAGCCCGAGGCTTGCTGCCATCAGCCTTGAGATTGATTAAACCGCCATTGGGCTTGAAAAAGTTGATTTCTGTCTGCTGAACCAAAATACCCCTAGCGTTGGCCTGCATGGAGCTTGCCTTTTCGCTCTGCGTACCAAGATCCACAACCTGAGTACCGTTGATTGTAATTTTGAAGTTAATGTTTTTGAATTCCATTGTAATTTTTTGACCAGGGGAAAGGATCTGGTTTTGATAAAGCGTGAAAAACCGATGCGCGAGTTCTTCCTGCTTGAAGGGGTCGGGAATGGCACGGTTGCGAGAATAGAAGTCAATATCAGCCGTGATGGAGCCTAGATAAACCTTGCCATGCCCAGAAGCAAAAATATCAAAAGGAGCGACGGTTACAGTTTCATTGAGAGACCATTGGCCCCATTCTCTCTGCGCACCACCGGCGCCGAAAAGGTCGGGTTCAGCTCTATCAGTGGTTCTATGTGAAAATAGGGGACACGTTAGCAATGCAATAAAAAAACAAATAAATAAATTAATAAATGAAAAGCAAAAAATCGAGCATCATTACCTAGCAGTAAACACGAATCGATCATTCACAATGATATATTGACCGTCCTTGAACTGGCTGGCGGGGACAGCTACGACATTTCCCAAAACGTAGGAAGAGTCGGGAGCGTTCTGTACCCTTAAGGGCACCGTGCGATAGCCTGTGGGGGCACCTCTCTGAGGCTGTTGTTGCTGGCCAGGAAACGGAGGTGGAGGGGGATTGCTGTAGGGGTTATTGTTGTGGGATCTAGAAAACATGGTTGCAGTCTGTTGAGTGAAAAGGAGAAGGACAAGTGTGTTAAAGACAGAACAGGCAGAGATATGTCGGAGGCATTAATGAGACTTCAGTCTTCCATAGCAGCTGTTAATTTTAACTGGGACAAAAACACTAAAGCGTATGTCCCAAACTTTAAGGTTCAGAACAACAGCTCATATTGGCTTATATAATACACTGTTGAAGGCATGAAGGCATCAATGGCCAGATTGGTGCGACTGTGAGAGTCAATGTCCACTGTGAACATTTCTCACACACCATTTCCATTCAATAACTCGGCCGTCGTAGTATTAATATCACTGGCTCGCTTCCCTGATTTATTCATGCGGAGTTTCTCCTTTGGTGGGAAAGCTTCTTCTAGTCTTTTGTTGTCGACGGTTAATTCCTCCTTACCCTCGGACTAAAGACCGGAGGTCGAGAAGTTTTCTGGGACCGTGACTGGAGAGAGGCTCATAGGGTTACTCAGCAAATCCGGGTTCTTATTCAATATTTTACCGTCGTTGACTTTTACGTCCTTGTATAGGGGATGCAGCTCACAAAAGCTTTCGTCATCCTTGAGGTGGTTGCCACACCGGTCGCAAAGACTGTGAAGGCTTATAAAGTCCCGTTCTTTCGGGGCTATACAAAGTGATTTGTCTCTGAAAAGGGGCCTAAAAAGCTGAAACGTTCATTTCTGATCCTGAAATATCCACTTATCGTTGACCAGTTCCGACAGCGGCTTGGAGTCAGCCCAGCTCTGCCAGTGCCTGAAGGCTTGCCGAAACTTTGCAGTCTTGTATATCTCCCGCGGGGCGGCGCTATAACGCTTGGATCCACGGGAAGGGCTGCTGTGGGAAGTCTTCCGTTTTTTGTAGGGGTTGGATCTGGGCGGTGAGTCGGCCGTAGATCTCTTGGGAAGGCCTCTATTGCGCGACGGGCCCTGCGTATAGGTAGTTGCATATTCAAGACACTGCGACGTAATGAGAGGTATATCGAGGTGCCAAACTCATTGACAATCTTTTAGTCCTGGGCGAAACGTTGCACCTCTTTCTCCGTCCACGCACACATGCGCCAGATCAGCTGTATGTAGTCCATGTGCTTGTCACTGCTCAACCTACCACTCTGGAGCTCCAAGATTTTGTCGGTTGTGTCCGCAGCCGAGGCCGGGTCACTTTTCTTTAGCCATGCCCTCAAGTCTCGGGCTCTGGCCGTGAGAAGGTAGTAATGGAAGGTGTAAGCACCAATGACTGTTCCGCATACCGCAGCACGTTGCTGCTCTGTCTTATCTGCCCTGGCCGGGCTGGGCCTTGAAAGATAGAATTCCACACGCATTCGCGAAAATGTGGCCGGAGGATGTTTCTGTGCCTGAGCTTTGTCCAGGCTCTTGTTGTGCTAGGTCGAGAATTTGTATTTTGACGTTTTGCCTTGTTTGAGAAAAAAAAAGGGAAACCAGGCCTTGAGTTCCACAGAGCCTCTAGGGATGCCCATCCCCTCCCTTTTCTTATGTCTTCGATTTCAAAGTGAACCGGATTTTTCTCTGCCGCGGCAGACGCTCACTTTGCGTGCGAAAGAGCTATGTTAGTTTAGGTTTTGACAACTGCAGCTTCAGTGGGGGAAGGAGAGTCCTGTAGCTGCATTGAGCCCCTGGTAGAGGACCTCGGCGCTGCACGCCTGCCATTTTGTGTAGTTATCATCTCTCTGTATTGGGTTCAGAATAGATATATGAAAAATCTTGTCACGTGTGTGTTACGGAGCTCAGGTTCTAAAGGGTTAAACCCGAGTCGAGTTGTTAAACTTATTTCTCGCTATTGTAATATCTACCTGATAACCAGGAGATCAATCCATCAACGCAGTGGTACACTTGCTAAGATACGATTGCGGAATTCCTTATCAGATATCAGTCGCGATGGTTTGGATTGCTTTTCTTTTTTACGCTTGGGCTTTGTTTACATCTTTCGTAAGTGTGTAGAAACTGTATTTCTCGTTAGTATTTGCTCATTAAGGGATTCTCAGTTGGTAGGCACTGACGGAACTCCGTCACCCCTCGCGAAGAAGGACGCCTATCCTGATGCTGAACAACACTGAAAACTTAGTTGTGTCAATATTCTCGGATAATTCACTGGTAATAGGTGCAATGCTAATACTCGCGTCGTTCTACATTTACGGTGCTCCGAGGGTTCAGGTCTCACTCGTAATCACTTGCTACGAACATGTACGTTGTCCAATTGAAATAGTAACGAGAGTTGTAAAAGTTTTAAGTGTCTTAACAGAACTCCAACTAGTAGAGATGTTCCTCTCATTTTGTGTTATCTGGGTGTTGGTGTAAATGCTTTCTTGCCGTGATTATATCCAGCGTGGTGTTGCGGAAGTTATGAGGTTTCTCCTATTCCATCCGCTCTTCCTGCAATTACTTCTCCAAAGTTGCACCAAAATTAAAACAACAACTTTATTGCCAACATCTTACATACTTCGGTATCGGACGCAGGCCATGCCAGGTCGTGGGCTTCTATGGGCAATGCTTCACTAAAAAAATAATTCATTAAAATCATTATGCGTTACTTTCATTACTTCATGAAGTCGCCACCTTATTAAATGATGACGGACTTAGTGGCTGCTTTTGCGAGAACATAAAGTCCCAGAAGAGCATGTTCCGAGCGTGCGTCCAAGAGTTCTTTCTAGATCCTGTATCTTCCGCTTCGCCAAAGTTTTCCGGAGTTCTGCCAGCACTAGACCAGCTAATGTTATTACCAATGCGGCTAAAAATATTTTCTCGCACGTAGGTTGTTAAATTATGAAAATGGTACTTGCGTCGGTGGCGGTGGCGACGTGTTTTCACTCGCTGCCAGGAGCAATGGGAGAGTTGCGTGCTCTTTGCAGGTTCCGATAAAGACGTTGGTATGGCATTGGCGGTGAACTTGCTCAGCGCAGCTGAATTATGTGGAACAGCAGGGTCATCATCAAAAATGAAACGCGGTTCGTTTGACAGCAAGTCGGGGTCGTCGTGGTTCATGCTGCCGCTATCGCTTATTACAATCTTATTGTCGTCATTTGCAAGTGTGGAATCTCTGATCAGTGGCAGAATCATGAACGTTTGTGGGTTTTTTTCTCTCCTCAGATCAGGTGCACATGGGCCCTGATCTCCCGCAGCTGATGGCAGATATGGTAACCATGCTGCGGTATCCGGCGCTAGCATTGCTGGATCCGCTCTCTCCGGGTACTGTACAGGAATCTCGTTCCCCGAAAATACCACAGATGGATGGCGTTTGTTATATCTCATAACTTTTATCACGGATGAGGCAAGCGACGGGCTTTTGTAGAGGCAGTTATCAAGGCTATGGAACTCATCAGTGTAGTCCCGGTCGTCGCAAGGAATGAGCTCGCGAGGTGCGTGCGGTATCTGATCATTTAGTTCAGGGGATATTTGCTGCCACTGCCACGCAGCTGGAAGAAATTCTTTGGGGACATTCTCCTGGTTAGAGGGGGAAAGGTCAGGCAGACGCGATGCTGCCGTATCCATTATGGCAGACGATATAATCTGTAAGCCAATACGATAATAAAAGGGGATTAAAAAAACAAAAGGCCAATGCAAGGGGCAACGCAAAAAAACATAAATAAGATAGAGCAACTTCAGGTCTCTGAAGAAACAAGCCTAGGGAAGCCAAAAGAAAAAGATGAGATCTGGCAAAGACATGATCCAGACAATCAAGAAGAAAAGAACGTTTTGTCGTTTCAGATTTTAAAAAGAAAATTCTTCCAGGTTTCACCCTTCTCTTTTACCAATAAACCATCTAAAAACAACAACATCGAAAAAATAAAAGAATAAAAAACCAACAAGAGCAATAACATTGTTCAAGGGTCTTCACCATTTCCGGCACCAGCAGCAACGGAAGCAACAATTATAGAGACATCGTAACTGCTTGACGGCCCCTTCACTCTTACTACATAAACTCCAGCGCCGCCACCATGAAACGAAATAGATACTATCAGCCCGTGGGCAAGCGTCCCCCGCTGTCGCTGCGCAAGTACAAGCGCACATTGCCACCACTGCCTGGCGAGGTCCAGAATTATTTCAAGGATTTCACTGCAAAGAAGCATGAGCTTATAAACAGCATAGTTGAAGTCAATCGCAACCGCGTCTCTGCGCAGCGGATATGCTACAATATGGACTCGGAGCTTTACGGCCGATATAACAATCCAGAAACCCTCGATTCTATCCGCACAGGCCGGGCAGAGGTCAAAACCACAATTGAGGATATTCAGAGACTACTAGTCTCACTCAACAAGGAGATTAGTGAGTCGTACCCGCAAGACGTCCAGCACCTTTTTCTCCAGGAGCTGCGTAAGAGCACTACGGAGTTTCTCAGCATCCTAAGTCAGACCCGACAGGACATGATGGACACCTGTTTACAGTACGTCAAGTACATCACAAAACAGTACACAGTGATTAACCCACAGATGACGATTAAGAAAACCAAGTTGTTCATGTCCAGCAGCACATACTCGCTCGTGCTGCCACACGACACTCCCGAGGAGAACGCCAAAGTCTGCCCTTTTTACAAGGAGATTGTAGCAGAAATCTTGTTTCGGCGCGAAGATATGCATTTTTTACTTGAGACTGTCAAGGTCATTGATGCGCTAATGCCGTCGCTGAAGGTGATTGAAGATCGGTTTTCTGTCGACGGCTACGCAAAGGCGTATCGGGACGAGGAGGAAGATATTGACTCTGGCAGCGAGTCGAGTCTCAGCAACAGCAGCAACAGCAGTAGCAGCGACGACGAGGAGACTGACGGTAACATGCACGAGGATGATCTCAACGACGAGGAAGACATGGTCGTGGTGGATCGGCGGCTCGTCAAGCCGAGTCTTGCGCGACGCATTGCCAATTTGGTGTTTAAATCGCGCTACTCGCGCCTAGATGACAGCAGTATTGGCTATGAGTTGACGTACCGCGACAACACAGAGGAGCCTCTAATTGGGCCCGCGTTTGAACTGTTTGATCCCAGTGCGCGCAGCAGCCATAGTCAAGGGCGCAGCAATAGCAGCGGCCGGCGTCGACGGCGGCGGCGGCGATGCTGCACAAGCGGCACCCACAACCGCAAGTGCTTGCTCAGCAACTGGCGGCTAGAGTTCATGGTGGGCGTCGGGCTAGTACTTTTTACGCTAGCGCTGGTGATAATTCTTATCTTCGAGATGATTAGTTCCTAGCGGCGCGGGCCAGGCATATACAGGCTCCGCTCAAGGAAAAAAAACCACTACTATTTATTTATGACTTTGCATATGTTTTATTCTGTACAAAAACTGTATATACTTTTGATCGCGGCTGGCTTGCCGGCCAGACTGCTTGAGCCCCCTGTCATTTAATATACTTGTTCACGATACAGCATCCACTTTCATTGCCTTCGATTGTTTGTCAGTTGGTATATAGCAGCACTGTTTATCTTTTTGATTAATCTGTTTTTTTTTTTTGACATGTCCGCGTGCATTGTCCGGGTGGTTAATTTGCCAGGCACGAGCAGGTGCCCGCAACCTTAAAATCATTTGGGCTCAAAAAGTTTAAAATGCATCGAACCCCAAATGAGAAGTTTCGCCATCGGCCATATTATTATTATTACCATTACTGCTCTCATCATCATATCTAACAATCATTATCTACTGGTCTCTTCCGCGACCACCGTCAACGCCATCCCAGCTCTGTATTTTGAACGACCTGCTGCTATTTTTATTTCTCAAACCTACTCAATTCCTTTTAAAAAAATCTCATTATTCAGATTGCAGCTACTCACTCAATTGACCGTACAAAACTAATACACCAGCCTCTCTAAATGGAGTTCAAGTACACGCTAACTGCGCCCGCCGCACACACCAAGGAGACAGTGCGGTGCCTGCTTTCCACTATTCTATTCCATCGAATGCTGGGGCCCGCGCTGCCCTCACGCCATGAGATCCTCGGGGGCCGGCTCAGCTACCCCGCCGTGGTGGGCGCCGGAGCGCTTGAAATGGAAGAAAAAGTGAATCTGGCTGACTCTCTTGTGCGCAAGGCGCTGGTGGCGGCTGCAACAACATCAGCCAAGCAGAGTACCAGTACTACTGCTGCTACGAGCGCTGCATCAGTATCAGCGTCGGGAGCGGCACCAGCTTCATTATCACGATCATCGCTAGTCGCCAGGGTCGTTGTGAAGGTGCGGTTTCTGGCGCCGCCGGAGCAGCCGCCGCGCGCGAAAAGCTGGTTTCGCCAGGGTGATAGCGCGCAATGCTGGGAGAGCTGGCAGGTGACGATTTTGTTCACGCAAGCGTCAGACACCCCGCCCACTGCCGCCGCCACTAGCTCCAGCCGCGCCAGCTCGACTCGCGGCGGCGGCGGTAGCAGTAGCGGCAATACCGGCAATAACAACATTTCTCATAGTGGCGCTGGGGGTGGCGTTGGTACTGGTGCGAGCGCAAGTTCAAGCACAAAAGCTCTGGTGCACGACCTGAAGGCGATAATGCTCGAAGTGCTCAAGAATGCTAGTCAGTCCTACATCCCTGCCATCACTTCGCCCGATGTGTCGCCATTTCCGTACGAGATTTCCGTTACGGTGGGATCTGGCAGTAACAATGAAACAAGCAGTAGTGGCAGAGGTGGAGGCAGCGGCGGCGCGTTAAGCGGTAACGATTGGGGCTCTGTCATCAAGAAAATCCTCGACTAATCCGCCTTGTTGTATCTCCTGAAATAACACTGCGACTCTCTCATATTTTTTCCCGGTACTTCTTACTCGCATACTAACAAAATTCGCTCATTAAATTACATATCCTAATATTATTACTCTCTAGTTATTGCTGCAGGATTATTAGTTGAAATTCTGGTGGTTTTGAAAGTTGACTCCATCGTAGTTTTCACTCCAATGGTGGACATTGTTTGAACCGTTGTTGTTGTTGCCAGCGTTTCCAGCAGCACCAGAATGGGCGCTGTTGTTGCTACCATGTATTTGGGGATGGCGGTGAGACTGGTGGTGGGGAGTGGCTCCAGGCGTGCCGCCAGGAGTACCGCCAAGCTCAGTATCGCTAAAGTGCAAATTGTAGTACTCTGGAAACTCATCATAGAGCTGATCAAGCAGATGGTTTTCCAGATGCGGGGTGCCCAGCGAAATATCCATTCCAACGGGTCCTGGGAGTGGCGGCAACGGCAGCTGTCGCTGATGATGACCCGAGTGAGACCCGGGGTCATCGTCATGAAACGATTCTATATCAATACGGTGCGAGTTTCTACCGTGCTCGTGTCCAGCAGTGTGATCGCTAGTGACAGACGATATCACGCTACTGGGTGACTCCCCCGAGTTTGCTTGCTCGTGGAGCTTTGCCGCTTCGCGGGCCTGTTCGAGTGCCTTTTCACGAGCCTCTTCTAGGGCCTTCTGGCGCGCCAGCTCACGCTCTTGTTCCTCCTTTTTAATTTTTAATTTCTCCTCATTCAACCGGTCAGTGTCCTTGGTGTACCTCACAAGCCCATTCGCATCGTCTTCGCGGAACATTGTTGCCGTGTCTCCAGAAAGAAATACAGTGCTGGCGCGCTCTACTGCCAAACCGGTGCCACCGGCCCACGACTTAGACAAGCCCTGAATAGTTTTGTTCCACTTTTTGAGCACTTGTTTTGTTTCTTCAAACTCCTTCTTGGACGTTGAGGTGATGTGATGGAACAACACAAAGCTCAGCAACGTCGAAAAGTTTAGTCGCACCATTGAGTGCCAGAACGACTTGAGATGCGGGTTATCAATATCAGATGTGTACTTGACGATTCTTTTAATGATGGTGCTCGCTTGAGTACGGTATTTAAGCAATGTCTCGTGATCGAGCAGGTCGGTACAGCTAGGATGCAGCTTAATTCGATGTAACAGAACTGCAATTGTAAGCTCTGCAAGATGCAAAATACCATTCTTCTTAATCTCGTGGGCGTGAACGCAGGACATGTCCCTGAGCTCTGGGGGCAGTTCGTCACGCCAATATTGCAACCTTACAAAGTACTTGTCCACTTTCTTAATGGTCCCCGCTGCATCCTTGTACCGATCCGCGTAGTTCCTGACGGCATAGAGGTCCTTGAGAATTCCATCAAGAATCCTGGTGAGTTTGCCAAAATGCACAAACAGCCAGGAGCTTGGGTCCTCTTCTGCATATTCTTCCCAAGTTGAGTTTTCGTCATTCAAAATCGACGGCAGGCCGAGATTGGCGCTGCACCATTTTTCAACAAGGTAAACAGTTGCCCAAAGCCGTTTCCTAAGACGCTTCTCAGAGGAGCTAATAGTCCAATCGCTGCAATCAAGGTGTAATCCCAAAGTATGTGACACAGATACTAGTTTAGCCATGAGCAAGTTGGCAGAAAACAGAGTCGAGTTATCACTTTGAATTATGTGTTTTTGAGCAAGTAACAGCAAGCCCTGGACAGTTCCCAGTGTCGGGTGCTTCAAGCTTCGTTCAACAGCAATTTCGCACTCATCAAATAGCTCATCGTAAAGCTGTCTGGGAAGGTCCTTGACACAGAGCTCCTCGTCATACTTGTTCCAAATCACGCTAATCGCCAGCAATCCCGCATATAGGCAAATGTCAATGTTCTCACTTCCCTTTGAGTACTCAGCATAAAATTTTTTGCGATCAACGATCGGGTAAGTGGGGTAAACCAATTGAAAGAAAAGTCTCAGTAGTCGATCTTCTGTGCCTCGCGTTAACTCCTTCAGGCGTTTTCGTTGCTCCGCAATTTCATCCTTTACGGCCTTACCGCGGTTATCAGAAAATGCCAAAAACTGAACCGGAAAAGTCGGGTCGTCGAGCACCTGGCGGGCGGAGCACTTGAAGAAAGAAGCCACATGGTTATCGTCATACTTGTAGTATTGCATCAGATGGGGATCAAAGTCGGCAGAAAATCCCAGGTACGCGACGGTATCGCAGTTTTGCGGCACGAACGGCGGGGCAGTCTCTTCCACGTGATTACCCGGACCCTGGAGGTCTTGTAGCGGCGGAACGCTAAGGTTAGTTGGCAAAAGTGCCTCAGGCTTGACGACTTTTTTCCTTTTCTTCCGTGGGTCAGACGCGGAATATACACAGGTGAGTCCAGCCTCCTGACAGCTGAGGCATGTAGAGCTGTTGCCGGAGGGCAAAGCCATGCATTTGGCCTTACGCTCCTGACATGTTATACATGATTTTCGACGTTTTTCGGAAAGCTTCAAAGTGTCTGTAGCGGCAGCAGTGGCGGCAGATGATTCAATAGCCATTAAGGTCAATGATATTCTGGGAGAAGAGTGCCAGTGACTAAATGTTGATTTCGGGCGGAAAAGGATGCGCTAAATATCAAAAGCTGGAATATGTAGAGTTTGTATGAATAAAGAGAAAGCTAACACCTTATTATTCTCCAAAAAGAGATCTTTTTGTCAAACGAGATGGCAACAACGACCCTCTGTAGGAGCTAAATGGGAAAAAAATTACTCAAAGACAGTTGAAGACGAAGAATGTTTTGTTTTTTGTTTCTGGTGGAAATTTTGTCTTTTTAGTTCATTTCCGGAGGGCAAATCATTTGTTAGAACTTAATAGGCAATGACTATTCACTATACATGTCACGTGGATAAAGCCACTATTCTAGCTACTCTATTCAGAAAACAACTATTACGACGCGGGTCCATGTTGAATATTTCCAAGTTCCGATTGTTACATTGCTTGTTTGTATCTACCAGAAACTGCGGGCCTCTTTTTGCATACATGCTGAAAGATCTAGCAGTGCTACTACGATGTAGAGCGCGCATTCCTTTTTTCAGACCTGCGGAGTATCAAGACTGCCGGTGACACAGAGACGGCAGCGCGAGATGAGCCTGAGGCTGGTCATGAACAACTTAAATCCAGTCTGAGGTTTTTTTTTTTTTTTTTTTTTTTGCAAATTCAATATCGTGAACACAAACAAGAGGGGGTTCGCTTTTGCTTGTAGATATCAGATGAAAACGCTGCATTGAAAAAACGTTGGAGGCCAGTCCCACACTCTTCATAAGAGGTTAGTTTAATTCAACATATACAAACAAGAAGCCTACATGTTGGGTGGACAACCTTTTTATTCACCGCCAAATGATAGCCTTAATCAGATTGAAAAAACAATCAACAAGAAAACTGTCAGGTTAGAGACCTGAGGAGCTTAGTAATTATATTAATATGGTCTTTTCTCCCGAAGTTTTAGGGAAAGTCAAGAAATAAGAGTATTTTCTCTCTAATCTTACCTATAAGTCTACTCATATCAAAAGGTCTACTCGCACATTACGGCTCTCTTCGCGGGTTTGCACGTTACCCAGAAAATAATCGTGACAAAAACCAACCAAAAAAAAAAAAAAAAAAAAAAAAAAACATTGAGTGGAGACACAGGTGTTGCAATTGGTAATTTATATCCCAAATACTGTTCTGAGTGATAACGGGAATGGTGAAAAACCTCTGTTAACTCTACGACAAGGGTAGAATACCCGACCCCGTTGCTCAAAAATGCGATAGAATCTCAAATTTCAATCTGCAAATGTTTCTAGGTACCAGATCTAACAATGAGCCATTAGCTTACTGGCGACTGTAGTTCAGTAAAACATCGCCATGAGAAGCTTCTATATAAAGAATTTCTCGTTATAATCAGTCAAAATTTTCAAACCCCCTGCTGTTGGCAATGCAATAATTTTCATCCCTTCTCTCACACAAAATTTCTTATAGCACGTAATACAAAAAGCTGAAAGTCTTTGATTGACCGCTCTCACTCCTTCGGCGAATTCCGATTATTATAATAGCGGCCATACAAATTTTCATCACAAACCGTCAGTGAGCAGCCCTTCGTGCACGGCATAAATTAAAGCCCAATTTAACTAGGCTTCAGCTAATGCAGTGGTTTGAGGAGGTGTACAATCAGAGAATTACTTTGTCTAGTATCTCACGGATTCTCTCTACACACTATGAATGGCTGGATACTGCAAAAGAGTATCTACTAGATGCCAAAAAGCAGAATGTAGAAAGCTGGCTAGAATTGGAAGAGGTTTTATTTGAGTAGATACAGCGAACAAAGACTCAAGTTTCAGTATCTCAGCAGCTTATACGGAAGAAAGCACACCAATTCTGGCTATTCCTTTATCCAGGAAGAAGGATGCCTCAGTTCAGCAATGGCTGGCTCCGGGGCTTTCAAAATCGTCGAAATTTTC
The DNA here is from genome assembly GCA_030558065.1 of Geotrichum phurueaensis. Lineage (NCBI taxonomy): Eukaryota > Fungi > Ascomycota > Dipodascomycetes > Dipodascales > Dipodascaceae > Geotrichum > Geotrichum phurueaensis. Next base: position 22,839 of record JAJMRT010000188.1, on the reverse strand, counting down.
ATTTAAATTTGCGATATGGCAAAGCAAAGAGAATTTCTTCAGATAAAACTGACAGTCTTTCTAGAAAAGGAGATGAGAAAATGATTAGTATTCTTCAAGTTATTGAAAAATACTCACCCTAAGATATCTTCAACTGTTACAAAACTCATCTATATTGAAGATTGATTCCTGATCGAAATCTTTCCTACCCAGTCCCTGAGCAGGAAAAGAATCAATCACAAATTATGCTTTATTTCTGTACAAACTCCAATGGCTCTGAGCGACTCTCAATATGGATAATTGGGACGTGTTTTGCAGACAGCTGGGATAAATATAGAGAATTTAAGTTGCTATTGGAGGCACAGCAAAAAGACATAAATGACTTACAAGATCTTTGAAGAATGGCTTTGCTGGTTTGATAAGAAAATGGCTGGAAGAAAAGTCCTTCTTCTAATGGATGATTTTTATGCCCATAAATCAGCATTTAAAGCTGTTTCTTTACGACTTCAAAACAATTTAGATGTATAATCACAAGAAAAGTCAGCAGCTAAATATAACTCGCGTAGTAAAAAAATTATTCCTACTTGGAGGGCCTTTTGGAGACTTCACTGGTTTCTTCGTGTGAAGACGGAATTTGACCGTGGCTGCAATCCAATGGCTATAATGATAATACTAAAGGCTATACGCTGGATATATCTGCCAGAACCTATAAACTTCTAGTTTTAGCAAAGAGAATATGCTTTTATGTAATAAATCTTTGTCTTCATAAGCATTAATCACTAAGAAAGCCATTTTATTTTTGCTAAGCTCCATCTAGATGCCAGATCTTTCAGCTTCTTTCTTTCTGATGGGTCTGCCATCCTTCAAATAAGTGAGTGGTATTTGAATTCAGACATTGTAACTCCCTCCAGGTTTTTTCAACTTCTTTTCTGTTTATATTTACATTTACAAATCATTATTATACATTAAATGGGTAATTCTATTGTCGTCTCAATTGTTGTTGTTTTTTGTTATTGTTTTTTTTGTTTTCCGCTTTTTTTTTTTTTTAATTTTTTTCCAGGTCGGCCTCTAGTAACACCCACGTTTCTTTCATGGTTGACATGCCTATTGGGTTTCCATTTAAATACATTGAAAAACCTTTTACCATGTTACTGACTTTCACTGGTCTCAAGTATGCATGTCCCTTTACCCAGATATTGGCTTGGCTGCCTTCTAGCAGCTCGCTGTCCACCATGAACGAGAGCTCCGTGGAGTTCGTCAAAGATACCAACAGATATTCTGGAAAGCGCATAAGCATCTTAATGATATCAAGAACATGGTTGGTATCTTCAGGAATCTCATGCAGTTGATGGCCGGTAAGTACCAGAATAGTGCTTTCTGGAATTGCAAAATGTTTATGTGAACAAATTTGAGGCATATCCAATTCTAGTGGTCCAAATATCTCAGGGAGTGGTAAGTTTGTTTCTAAGCATTCATTTCCTAGGCACTCGTTGGTATTATTGATTTGGTTCTGGAGAACAAACATCCAGTCTTCTATAATGTTTGGTTGAATATAGCATTCACTACCTGAGTAAAATCGAAAACTCAGAGATTTGAGATATTTCTTGACACAGTGTCTAGCAGCAAGAGGCATTATGATGTAATCCGAGAAATGGCTGGGTATATACATCACTTTGTGACTATCTTTTCTTAATAGGCTAATCAAACCTCTTGTATCAAAGTCATCAACTTGAACTGCTATAAAGTTGTTTAAGATCGCTACTGCCACATTTTTATTCTTCACTTGATCCCCAAATATTAAATCTACCAGTTCGGTCGGGCAGACGATGCTGATTTCGCTAGGAGTCACAGTTATGCTAAAGTATGCTTTAAGTTGCTCAAGTTTCTCTTGAATCTTGTTTTGGGAAAATGTGTGTTCAGAGGCTGAAAAATCGATATTTGTATTGTCGTGCGCAGATCCCTTCCGGTTGTGGTATTTAGGACTACTGTTCTGTTCCCGTGGAACAGGAGTTATAATGCTTACACTGCTTTCATAGCTTGAGAGGTCTGAACTCAACCCCTCAGAATAGAAACCGTTGCTATTCCTGTTACTGGATCCGTTGAATAAATCATTCTCATTATTGTCGCTGATAATACTGTGCTCATGATTGATACTGGTAACGTCGCTTTCAGCGTCACTCTCATTAGAGTTGTTTGTAGACAAATTTTCAGTGCGGTCTTTGCTTAACTGATCTAGTCCCTTTTTTTGTTGACTGATGTATTTCTCTTCCCATACTCCTGTTATGATGCTGACAATGCCATGAAAAAAAGTAGGAAGAAGATCTTTGCTTGCAGATAGAACAGTGAGCTTCGTTGTTAATATTTTCACTTGAGAAGACATTGTTATTCTATTTTTTGAAGATTTGCTGATGGTTGTTTTATTGAAGTTGAATAATGGATTTCAATACTGTTAAAACTAACTAACAGCAACCGTATCCAGTCGGCCCCATAAAAAGAAAAAGAAAGAAGAGAAAGGAAAGAAGAAAAAGCGAAGAAAAAAAAAATTGTAAAAAGTGATGGTAGAGATTATTTATACAATAAATGGATAATATTATTTCAAGGTGTTTCAACTATTTCTGCAGCTGGCAGGGTGTTTCTGGCCCTTTCGCCACTTTTATTTTCCCCAGTTTCCAGAGTATTACAATTGTATGTTGATCAGAGACTATAATGGAAAAATAAAACAAAATAAATATCCATGAAAAAATAGAGATAAACTTGTTGAGGTCTTGTCGTCTGACAACGGTTACAATCACATACTCTTTGAGTAACAAGTCTCTTTTCTGTTTGCACCCTCAGCTGAGCCGCGATTCAATGACAGCCAATTGTTGCCTCCTGGTTCCAAGATTAGTTGGCTCAGCCATCAAACCCGCTTTCTGCACGGTAAGAACTGTCTTCCCAATATAAAGACGTAAGCACGGACATGTAGTTTTACATCCTTTAAAAATAGGCGTATTATGTAATCATACGTCTAAAGTTGTAGAAAAAAAAAAGCCTTAACAGAAGCATGAGAAGGTGAAAAAATGGACCTTAGAAACCCGAACATGTACAAGCATTAACAGCTTTAGCTTGCTTGCACAATACATAATCACAGTTTTTTTTAGCTTATGATGAATATTAGGTTAATTTTTGGGTGCTTATCAGCGTTCCAATTCTACACTTTGGGGAATGGCTTTAGGCTAAACTCATGCTTTACAAGGGAACTATATGCATTGTCAGGTTTATTTTTTTTTTCTTCCTATTTTAACTATGCAAATTAAACCTGGGTGAGAGTTGCTGAGTCTCGAAATATTTTAAAGTGATAAGAGCCAGGTCATCAATAATGAGGGACATTTTTCTACTCTTGGTGCAATGACTACTCATTTGGTATTAACTGGAACAATTCGTCACAGTGATGATCGGCAGAACACCCTGCACTATTTCTGACCGCGGCAGGTGGTAGCCAGCTGAGCCTAAGTGTAAATTTTTCAAAACCCGACCTGGTTTAACTTGATTATATAGTTGAAATAAATGGCTGTGATTTTGCTTTTATTTTGCAGTGGGGGTGATTTTGATTTCTACATCTCTTATATGGTACACCAAACATTTGAGTTTTTTTTTTTTACTAACAGAAAAAAAAAGGCTTAAGAAAATGAATAGATAAATAAATGATAGATAAAAGTTTATACTTCTAATGCAAAATTAAAAGCTGATGTTTGTATAAGTGCTTTCAGTTTGAACTGACATTCAAGTTTGGATAAATAGCTCAAAAGTCGAATCACCTTTCTTCGTAGAAATTGGAATATCTTACTGCTTTCCAATTTATAGGAAAAAAATTACTTGAACTAAAAAAAAAATTGTAAAGCGAAATAATATTGAAGACCCGTAAGTAGAGTTGACAGGTAACTGTTTAATCCCAAAGCTGCTAATATTTTCCGTTTATTAATTTTTATTAACTTCTCGTGTGGCGATTTTCTAGTACATGTACTATCGTTTACCTGTTTAGTTTTTGAAAAAAAAATTAATTGAAATTAAATAAATTAAACTAAAATGAAACAGAGGTTGGTAAATTAATTATAAGAAAGTGAAACTGATATTTTGAATACGTTCAATATTTATTTTCTGACAGTGAAGTAAGCACAAATAATCAGTGGCCCAGCGAAGGCCTTTTCCTTCCTCAAAAGTGCAAGGCAAAAACTTTAAATTTTCCATAGAGACTCGCTATGGAAATTAACGCCGGAGCCTATCCGCATATTTTACAGCTATATCTATGCTGTGGCATGTCTAACGCTGCCGGGTATACAAGTTAGACAGCATTTCTTTGGCACTCTTACTCTTTAAAAAAATAATCTATAGAACAAAAAGTGAGTAGGCTCAGTTCTCAAATGACAATTTTTTTTTTTTCAAACAACTACAAAATGAGCCAGTGCCCCTGAAGAGATTTAAAGTGTACGTAGAAAAAAAAAAGTGGTCGTGTGCTGAATTTTTAATTGTTTTTTGTCTTTAGCGTCAAATACAAATAGAACTGAGCAATGAACTATACTTTCCAGAATTGATCACTATAGTTCATGACTATAGTTCAAGTTGTGGCTAGTAATCGAATTTAGTAGAAGCGGATCTGAACACCAAAGTCGAAAGTGAACGGTAACTCCCAAGAGCTCACAGTAACTGTAACGGAGCAAGTCTGACAAGTCCTGCTATCATTGATTTAAATTATGTTTATTTATTTTCATTTTTTAGTTTTCATGTCCAGTAATATTAATGCCTTCATAAGACTACTATTCAACTTAAGCATAGCATTCTTGAAGTCTGCGATAATCATGCATTACACAATATCGTGAGATAATACTTTGATACTGTTTCCTACTAATTAATGTTTAGACACCTTAACTATTATTCCTCCTCTCATAATAAGGCACTCATCCCTTTCATCTTTAGTTACAATTACAACCTGGAATCTTATTAGCCGGACTAGCCAATTAATCCTTTGCTAATGCATGTTGACGTCGCTAATTAAATATATACATACCTTGGAATGATTCCGGGGATTCCTTCTATTATCAACTATTTATCTCTATATATGATTAAAGACTCCCTACTAGACTTAATTAACGTCTGCAACTAACTTAGAATGTTTAGTATTGTTTAGTAGTTATTCCTAGTCATCTCCTGTTTCATTCCATAGATAAGTATCTAACCAGCGTCCTCTGTTAAGCCCTAGTCTAACTCAAGAAACTTTTAGAAATTATTTTGTTGTCAACATGATTTTCAGGTTTATGTTTTTCTATCACTACTTGAGTTGATAATCAGGTAAGTTTTAAATTAACTTGAATTTTTCAAAGCTCATATTTTTTATCATGTTCACACTCTGAAGGAAATATTTTCATACTTTTTAACATTGAATTGTCCTCATGAAAATAATATCCTAGATAGTTTGACGCATATTGAATCACTTCCTCTTTGCCTATCAATATAATCACTAAGTCTAAACATCCCTCGTTACAGTAGATGACTGGTATTTGCTTTTGAGATATATTGACAATTTTTTAGCTACGGCTCACAGCAGTTGCTACTACTCTGGTTTTACTGCAAGTTATTTCTTTTTTTTTTTGCTTTAGAACTTGATATATGTAGTAGCACATCTTTAGAGCAATTTTTTTTTTTTTTAATTTCGTTTTTATTTCTACGTATACTAAATTGATCTCAATAGCTGAAAACACAGAAGTATAAGACCATCAATTAAATCATGATATATACAGAAATTGTTTAACTATTTCAAACTTTGGCACACTATTTAAAATTTTCCAATCTTCAGGGTTCTATGGTAGATTGGGTAGACATATACCCATGTCAAGACAGCTCATTAATTTAGCTTGAGATATAAATAGCTCTTTTAATATGATACCGAGATTAACTCGTATCCAAAATACTACAAGAGTTAAAAAAAAATTGATTTTATTTTAGTTTGAGAGATATATGTATCAATTAAGAATCACCAGGCTAAAGTTTCTCAAAAGCTTAGCCTCGATGATTCTTTTTTTAGCTTAAAATTTCATCTAGCTAGGACTTAGTCTCATCAAAAATTAAACCTTACAACTCTTTTTTAATACGAAATTCCTAGTCTTATCTCTAAAATAATATTAGTAATAGTAAATATACTTCTACTGGAGTCTCCACCACTCTGGCGTCTGACAATCCTTCCTCAAGAGTTGATACTACAACCAGGTGGCCAACTATATAGATATATATATATAATCAGTTTATTGTCCTTATAGCTATTTGAAAATTATACACAGAAGACATTAATAAAACAAAAATAACTCTTTAGCGGGGAATGCGCCATTCACTATATATTCCATTCACTTTGATGGCACCGAATTTTCCACGAACTTAGTCCGTGTGTCAAGGAAAACCAGACATGATCGTCACTTTAGTGCGTTATGTTGAGTGGGAGGGCAAGCCGGTAAAACCTTGACAGGCTATGCTGTTAAGCTGGCCATCAATTGAGGAGGTACGGTGACGAATTAAGGAACTTGACCACCGCTTTAATGTCTTTCTTGGTATCCAGTAGGACATTGATGTAAAGCTCCGGGGAACATGTTCTCAAGTGCGTACGCCCCGATTTGCAGAGGGCGCAGTCCTTTAGCAGGTGCGCAACCGTTTCAGGCTGGCCACATTCGCACTTGTGATTTCTATCCAAGACTCTCAGTAATAGTATGAAACGACCCTTGGTTAACTTTATGAATGTCGGTGACTTAATTTTAGTTTGGTATCTAAACTCACTAAAACTATCATAAATCATGAATCGATATATTCTTTATCGTTAAAGTACTTATTTTCATGTCTCCATTAAATATCATTGTAGACTTTTAATACGTGAACTCAACTTACCAAATTTCAAAAAAAAAAAAGAATACAATACCAGTATGTGTAACCATATTTTGTTATGGACCACTTCATTTTATGCAACAGAGTTATAGTTGTTACCACTGGCTTTCCGTTAGTATTACTAATTTACCTTTATTTATTTTGCTCTAAATCTTCAACCTGAATTGATTTTAACTCAATTCACAGCAGTTTCTACGCAGTATTTTTTTTTGAAAAAAAAAGTCCAGAGGGTCGAAAGATACCAGCAGCACAGAAGACAATGATGTCACAATAATAACAAAATCAAGTTCAAGTGAATTTTCCTTAGTTCGCTCAAGGATTAACAAAGGTGGCGATTGATATACAAACATTAAGACCTGACTAATTACTGGTCAGCGTGACTCCAAGATTTGTATAAGTAAACGGTTTGAACTTGTGACAAATTTGCCTTTATTGCCAAAGACACGGAATATTGACCCGACAATCGCTACTAGACAGCGATTATTATCGCTTGTTTCGTTGCTACTAGTCGTGATCTGGTCATTATCAAGTTACCAAAAAAAATTCTATACCCCGTTTATTTTACGGCAAAAAAATCTAGAATTTCCATTTCTAGAAAGTTTTCTAAGATGAAGATGCATGTGCAACTACGTCAAAAAGCAGCAGCTACCCGCAAACAAAAAAAAAAAATTAGCCAGTCTACCAGCAGTGGCAGGACCACAAGGCGTACTTGACTGTGAACAAAAATTATATCTATTTGGAACCGCTAGTTTAATATGTCCGTCACATCTGTACAAATTGGTTCCTCCTCCACTGGTTTGAATTTTGGAGAATTGAGTTGGGTGCGCTGGTATAGGCGCAGGTTGAAATTCTGGGGCAGCGCTTGGTGTGGGGAATAGAGGCAACAGGTTTCGTCCTAAAAGAAGCAGCGATTTTCCAAAATGATAGCTCAGTGTAGGTTACTCTTTGTTTCAAACAAGAAATTCATCAGCATTCTGTGTTTGATAAACATACGTCGAGCTTGGAGCAAAATTACACGTACAGATTCTCTTGTTGTTGTTGTTGTTATTGTTATTGTTGTTTTGTACAATTTCTATGTTCTCTCGTATGGTCCTATTTATAGCAAACTGCTTAATAGCCTGGTCAGTATGGGCTTTAGTCACTCTCTTCTCGTTTGACGTGTCACGTGAACAATGAAATAACAATAAATACTTATTTTTACACCACGGTAAATTTTATTGTCTGGGCTTTGCTATTAGTTTCATAAACGGTGATCTTTTTGTGATAGCAATTGTTATTAACATTATAGATCAAGATGGAATGAAGCTGGAATGAAGTTGAGCCTCGTAAGGAAAATCATTTTGAATCAAAGTGATAATTTTTCGTGTAGAATTTAAGTGCATATTAAAGTTAAGCTAAGTTGCCATGACAACACCAGCCAATTTTTGTATTTTACTTTTTAATATTATTATTCGTTTTGCCAAGCAGCATTAAAACAAAAACTTCCTCCTTTTTTTGAATTACTTTTTTTTTCCTTTCCTTCCTCTTTCTTCGTGATACTTTCTTCATTATATTCTCTAAAGCCTTTACGGTAGATACCCCCCCTTTTGACCCTGTTTACAAGTAAGGTCAACCTTTGCATTCAGAGCCAAATCAGCATCTTACTATCTTTGATAGTCAGTCACTAAGACTACAGAATCATCTACCCGCGCTGCCCAGATCTTGACAATAGAAGTTTTATTTTATTCTCGCTGATTAAAGCTTTACCAAGCTTTACTTTTTTATTCACCAAGAATTACCAAGAATCACCAAGAATTGAGACCCAAGAGATCTTCTACAATCGAAAAAAAAATACTTAAGTATAGACTAAGCATTTGTACACAATGAGATTCACGAGTTTAGTCGCTTTTGTCGCGCTTCTTGTACCTCTAGTGCATGCCATTGACATTGACTTTACCTCCACGTCTTCCATTAACTCGGGGCTGGCACTGATTGCCAAGGGTTTAATGGACTATTACAATGGTAACCAAACCGGAGAGACCCCTGGTATGTTTTCCAATCCTTACTACTGGTGGGAAGCTGGCGCCGCTTGGAACTCCATGCTTGACTACTGGTATTACACTGGAGACGAGACCTATAATGATTTGCTCAAAAGCAGTCTTCTCTTCCAAACTGGAGATAGCTGGAATTATATGCCCTCTAACCAGACTACCACTGAGGGCAATGATGATCAGGCCTTTTGGGGTATCACGGTCATGGCAGCAGCGGAGAAAAACTTTTCCAATCCGCTTTCACATGAGCCGCAGTGGCTATATCTTGCACAAGCGGTTTTCAACACCATGGCAGCACGCTGGGATGATGAGCACTGCGAAGGTGGTTTAAGATGGCAAATTTTTAAATGGAACAATGGCTACAACTACAAAAACACTATTAGTAACGGATGCTTGTTTATGCTTGGGGCGCGGCTTGCTCGCTTCACGGGAAACTCCACTTACGCTGAATGGGCCGAAAAAACCTGGGACTGGGTTGTTGAAAAAGAATTCGTTAATAACCAAACGGATGCCTGGCCAGTTTATGACGGCGGGAACATTGAGGAGGATTGCAAGGATGTTGTTGGCCTTGAGTGGACCTACAACTCTGGTCTGTTTATGGCAGGCTCAGCTTTTATGTACAACCATACCAATGACACCAAGTGGCTCTCACGCATTGAACACATTTGGACGCGGTCCAAGATCTTTTATGATTCTGACACCAAGATCATGTACGAGGCAGCCTGCCAGCCTACGGGCCAATGCAACAATGACCAGCGCTCATTTAAAGGCATTTACTCACGGTTTCTGGGACTAACGTGCCTTATGGCGCCGGAAATGAACGCCGAAATCCAAGAGTATCTCGCAGCCACGTCAGTCGGCGTGCTGCGCTCATGTTCGGGCGGTACTGACGGTCATACCTGCGGACTTAACTGGCAAGAGACGGGCTGGGACGGCAAGTATGGCCTAGGCGAGCAAATGAGCGCCCTCGAGGCTCTGCAAAATCGGCTCATTTGGACGAAACCGCCGCCTTTGACGCAGGAGACCGGTGCCACGTCGACGGGTAACGGGTCTGCTGGCGGCAACACCGCTAACGAGCTTGTGCGCAACGAGCTGGACATTCAAACCAAGGATCGTGCGGGCGCTGGCATTATCACAACGCTGCTGATTATTCTTTTCCTGTCAACGGCATGGTGGATAATTATGTAGGTGTGAAACACCCGCGTATTTGTTTCTTTCCGGTTATCAGTTGCATGCAAAAAGTTAAAAAAAAAAATAATAATAATAATAATAAATTAATGATGATAATCAAAAGGGAGATTTTGTCCCGCTAAGGCTAATTTCTTGGTTACCTTGAATTTTTTTTTTTTTTTTCACAAATATTCCCATAGAGTATATCGTGGTGACCAAGGGTTCGGAGTACACACAAGTTTCTAGGAAGGAAATTTGGTTGGAGGCCCAATGTCACGGCACCCTAGGGGGAGGGGGGGAAGAGGGAGCTCCTAACCCAGGGTGCCGCGTGACCAAACCTTAGATTAAGCATAAGGTTGAGGTAATAAGACACGAGATGGCTTGCGTTGATTAGATAATAACTTTCTAATAAAGTTCGTGGCTAAGCTTGCTAGGCTCAGCGCAACCTTGCACAAGTGGCTGCAGGAGGAACGGATGGGGGAGGGAGACCTCCTGACCTTTGTAACGCCACTCCTTGAAAAAGAATCAAGAAAACTATTTTGCAACTAACGCTGAGCCGACCCAATGGAAAGAGAAATTACTCGAGGCAACCAGAGTTCTCCTAATGATTTACCTACAACACTTGCAACTCTTCATCAACTATTTTGCTTCGGACAAGGTAACCGGCTGGTAGCGAGTGATTACAACTAAGGAGTGAGCGCTTGGAGCACACTGCGGAGCTAGAACAACGCAAGTATTAGCATCGTACCCATTGTCCGAGGAAACCTGTTAAAACTAAGTTTATTGTCAGGATTGTTGAGCCATCAAGACTAGCCGGCCTTCTTTGCGAGAGGGAGAAGGAGGGGCGACGGCAGTACGTAGATGATGATGATGATAATAATATCAGCGAGAAGCGTGATGACTACAATCCGAGATAGGCCCCTCAGAACTCCAAGCGCAGTAACCACGATCCCATCGGAGCACTCACATGACGTGGACACTCTCTCCAAGGCTAGAAATTACGTGGGATCCAGGGTGTTAAAAAAAAAATTGGTTGGGTTTTATTAAGAGAAATTATCATCACCACTACTGTGAAAAAGTGGCTCACTAGAATATCAAGTTGAAAACACACACATTTAACCGTGATTTGTCATCTGAAATCTATCCGGGGTTGTGCGAACTGCTTAAGAAAAGGGTCTTGTTATCCAACTGAATCTTGGGGAAATCTCAAGGTCCCAAGGCTTGATGCCAAGCAGGGGGAAAGTCTTGAGTGAGCGGTGGTCATTGATTTCTTTGAGCTCCTTCCCGCGCCCTTCCCTTTTTTTTTTGTTATTATTATTTTTTTTCATTGGCGCATGGTTTTGCTCGGTTAACGTAGATTCCTGAGGACTTTTTTTTTTTTTTTGCCTGCGGGTTAATGTCTTTGTTATTTGAGAGATTATTCTGCCAGATATTGCTTATGCAGTTTCCAAATTTGTCTTCATCAACCCTTGAAATGGGCTTCGAGAATTTTTGCCCCGTCATGTAAGAGTCACTTGTGCTCTTACTGAGCGAATTCGTCAGTCGTGCAGAGTTGATTGGTAAAAACAATGTTGTTGTTTTTTTTGTCAAATAACTTCTAGATATTAGGGAAATCACGAGGTTTCCAGAATATTTATGTACAATAATCAAAAGAAGAGAGGGGATCATTCTGCTACGGTTAATCTCATTGAGGGTGTTGGTGTTGTTGTTGTGTTCCCCTCTATGAGGGGTCTATAGTTTGTGTTACAACTCTCTGAGAAGAAAGTTGAACTGACACCAAAGCTGGCAAGTTTCTTGGTGTCAAGAAATAAAAATAAATAAAATAAAATGAAAAATATCTAAATGAAGTAAAATAAAAGAAAATAAAAATCAAATAAAAAACAACTTCATTATATATAAACGTATTGCATAAAATCACACAATCTAAAAAAAACGCATAACAACATCTAAGGTTTAATCAAAATTATTAAAGGTCTTCTTGGCCCGCAGTTGCCAGTAAATGATCAGGTATAAAGTGAATCCCACAAGGATAACACTAATGTAGTTCATGGTGCCAACCTCAGCGGGCATGGAAAAGGGGAAAGAGAAAAAGACAAGAGAAAAGACCGTCCAGGCAACTGTGACGACATTAGCAACAAGTCCCAAGGGACCCAACCAAAAGGGACCATGGCGGATATTGTTTCTGCCCTTGATGAGCAAGCACACCACAGGGATGGAATAAGAAAGTAAAAGGAAAGTAATAGTACCGACAACCATTGAGTTGTAACCAGTGGTCGAAGCCATGTAAAGACAACCACAAATGGCCACCCAAACACAGGACATGAGATGAGCGTTAAAGGGAATACTGAGGGTGGTGTTGACTTGAGACCAAAGATGGCTGCCGGGGAGACCGTTATCACGGGAAAAAGACCAGCAAAGACGCGCCATCCACGTTTGACTTGAGATATTGCAACCCCAAGCAGTGAGCAAAAACATGGTCATGAGAACCATAGTTCCAGCACGATTTCCCACCGCTTGGTAGATAATATCTAAAACAGGCGCTCCGGTGTTAGAGTTGAGAATGTCATCAAAGTTGCGGATGCAGAAAAACATGGAGATGACATAGGTAAATGAGGTGATAAAGCCAATGGCGACGGTACCCATGATGGCGATGGGGATCTTACGCTCAGGTTCAGTGGCCTCCTCGGCCATGTGAGTAGCACAATCCAAGCAAGAGAAACTCCAGTTGGGGTTGATGAGACCAGTGATAAAGCCAATAGCGGCAGAACTCCAACCAGTTTGGTTGTCGAAATCAACAAAGACAAAGCTGGGGGGTTGGTAGTTGCCCTTGCTGCACGCCAGAACCGTAATTGTAATGACTAGATATGATGCAATCGAAATGTAAAGAGACGCTTTGGCCACAGCAGGAAGAATTTTACCGTAACAGTTGAAAAAAAAAGTAACAATATTGACGAGCTGAAAAGTAACGAAAATCATCCATTTTTCAACGACAAAGTCGGAACCAGCGTTGAGAGCGTACATGCCAAGAATAAATTGAGCAATGGAGAGTGATACCGAGGTCGAAGTAAAAACCGAACCAGCCCAAGCGAGACCACCACACATGTATGCAAGGAAACGGTTCCAGCCCTTAGGTGCCAGCATCAGGGCCCAATAGTATTGACCGCCAGAGTTGGGGTAACTGGAAGCAAGTTCAGAAAGAGTGATACCAATAAACGATGAGATGAAAGCAATAATAAGAATTCCATAAACAATCATGAGCGGACCACCCGATGAAATCGAAGTAATAAGGGAAGCCGAGATACCAAACCATGAGTTGGTGAGACCGAAACCGATACCAAGCAACGCCCAAACTGAAAAGTTTTTGCGCAGATCGGAGGAATCATATGCGTGCGAGTTTCCCTCAGAAACGTCAATAACCTCACCAACGTAAACTTCAACGTCGTGGCCGGGTTTATTAATTGAATTCATAGAAGCAGTTGATGCCAACTTCTCGTTTTTCTGATCAGAATGGGTAGAGACACTTGACATTCTGATGTGTTAAATATATGTGAAAAGATGCGTTAAAAGTCGGTGAGAGAGGTGGATAAACTAATGAATAAATAAAATGAATAAATGGATAGAAAAGGGGATTGAAAATGATGCTTTGGTTGATAATGAAATATATAAATAGAAAATAAAAAAGAATAAATAGTGAAAATAATAAGAGAATCAAGGAGAAGGTGGTATTTATATTGTTGGAGACAAAAAAAATTTGGCTATGATGTTTAGATCCAAAAAAAAAAAAAAAGGTTCATAGATAAAGAAAAACTGTGATGGGATGTATTTGATTTTTTTACTGATTACGATGATGAGTAGGATAGATCTTCCGCTTCAACAGATATGCGGTGGGGGAGAGAGAAAGGGGGACGTCAGACCCCCGAGGGCGGGCAAGACACTTAGATGCAACTCAGCAGCAGGTGATATAAAAAAACAACCAAGTATAGAAGGGTATAAAAAATGGTGGAAAACTACGCAACCTTTTTTTTTTTTTACAAAATAATTTTTTTTTCTTCTAATAGGACAAAAGAGAAAGTGATCGCCTTGCCAAAGGTAAAGAAGCTCCTAATGAAGACATTTTAAACCCTTACAAAATTGGGTACTATAAAAAAAAATAAGCGTAGTAGAAGAACAACGGTAGTAGAAACTGAAAAAGTATAAGCTCACACACTGTTTATTTTTTATTTTTGTTTTTTAATTTTTATTGACAAAAGGGGCGATAGTGCCAGTGGTAAATGTCTTAGCATTTGACGGAGCTAAACTACAAAATGGAAAAATAATGAAAAAAAAAAAAAAAAAATCTTAGTTACAAAGACAATATAGAGAAATTTGCGTTTAGAGATAATCATGTTTAGAGATGATTATGTTTAAAGATGATTAGGTCTAGACATGATTATGTCTAAAGATGATTAGGTCTAGACATAATTATGTTTAAAGATGATTAGGTCTAGACATGATTATGTTTAGAGATTTTATCATTAAAGTTTTTATCCAATGAAATATGAAATATAACAAAAAAAAAAAAAAAAAAGAGATGGTTTGTGTGTGCAGCGAATGCATAAGCCTGCTGGAGGAGGCAAAATTTTTATTTGGCAAGAAAAAAGTTTTTTTTTTTTTTAATATTTTTCTTGATTAAGGCAATTTGCCATTTATCTAGCAAAGATCGTTCATATCATAGATGAATTTATATGTATATGTATGAAAATATAAATATTTTTATTTCTAATTTTTTTTTATTTTGAGCAGCAGTGTTTAACGCTTATAATTTCTAATCGTTGCTGGCTTCTTTTCTTTCAGTGAGAGGTTTTTTTCTTTCTCCAATGTGGTTGAAACTATAAAAACCCCAAAACCTTAATTCTTATCGATAACAAGAAATTTTTTCTGTTTCGGGTAAATATAAATGATGATAGTATTGGTTTCCATTCAAATATTATGTATGCATCATATATACATTATTATATACTATAATACATCATATACATTTTATCAAAATGACTACTACTACGTCTGGGGGATAACAACACCAGAAACAAAAATATAATAAAACAATAATAAAATAATGAAAAAATAAAAAAAAACAAGGGTCCTTATAATAATTTTTTAATGGAAAAAAAAATTCCATAGCAACATAATCTGCATATTTGACACCGTCCTAATGGCCCTAAAAAAAATTAAAATGTCATCACTGATCTTAACTGTGGTTACAACTATCGGGCATTCTCATCCATCACGTAGAAACTAATGCTTCATCTCTATCAGTTTATCCTCATGTCGCTAAAAACTCTTTTACTTTTTATGGTTTTAGGATTAGTGCTTTGGAAAGAGATTCCTTTTTTTGCAATGATAATGTAGATAGAGTTGCTTTTCTCTCTCTTTTTTTTCTTAAACTGATAAATGTATACCATTGATTAATAAATAAAATTAATCCTTGATTCTTCCATATTTTTAAAATACATGATTTAAAATTATGGAATCAATCCCTAACCGTTGTAATTAGAATTTAACTTGCTTGCAGTGGTTGCGGACTTTTTTAATCACAAAAATTGTTTAGAGCTTTTTGAAAGATTATAATCAGAAGTGACAAAAGCTTTTCTAATCTTGGGAGATATTCAGATCACTACTGTTAGTTCAACCACAGTGGTTGATAAAAAAAAGCTTGAAAACATTTTGATATCCCTTTTTTTCATCAAATTATCTTGCAAATAGATATAATAAATAGAAATTGTTTATTATTCTAATATTTAGAAGTTATTAAAAAAAAATGTTTGAAAAGATTAATAAAATTTGATATGAAAAGAAGAAACCATTTATCTCAAACCCTTATTTCAACAAAAGCTGATAGAGTAACGTATGTGTTAAAATGTTTCGGCTTTTAATGGCGCAGCAAATGCTCTATGAGAGGGGCGGTCTGCTTAAGGGAAAATCAGAGATCCTTAGCACCTGATAGCTCAATAAGTCAAAAATTGATATGCATGAGCCCCTCAACAAGCGTGCTCTCTCTTTACCATTATCAAGGTGTGGCTAAAAGTCCTTTAAGAGACTATGGCATCAAGATTTCTACTTTTGATATTAACAAAAACCTGAAGATCAAGTTTCAGTGTAATCCCCTTTTTTTTGGGTATCTTTAATTTTGGTCTTGTTCAAAGTAAACAACTGCACAGTTTTCACCTATTGGTTTAGTTTTATTTGTTTTTTTTTTCTTTAGCCCCACATTTTACAATAGTGAACGTTTGGCCTCGTCCTCTGGAAAAGAACTTTCAAAAAGCGCGTCATGGCCCTTGGCGGAACTGAACACTTAGAATATTTCTTCTTTTGAATAATAGTAGTATTAGTAGTTTATTTAGATGTTCTATATGTAAGTAATTATTCCGTCTTTTGAGTAGTATTAACTGTCTATTTAGGTGTCTTATGTGTTATTAACTATTGCATCGTTTGAGTATATGTACTGTTGTTGTTTATTTTTTTCAATCGTTCAATTATCTTGATTATAAAAATATTTAGTAAATACTATATATGTATACTTTAAACGCTTATCTTCCATTTTCTCCAATCTTTATTCAAGTGAGGCTTTGTGCATGTTGCTACATGCATCTTCTTTTTTTTTTATCGAAGTTGTGGCTTAGCCAGATTATAATGATATCATATAATCACATCCACGCAATATCCACAACCTGCTTATAGTTCCATTAGTTTCTTTCATCTCCTTTTCCAGGCCAATAGTGGAAGTAGTTGCCCGCTGGCAGGTACCGATCGTTAATACTGAAATATTGGTTTAACTATGTACAGTGATCATTCTAGTTTACCAATTCAGGTAACACAAATGGCAACACTACCACAGCATCGCTTTTTTTTTTTTTTTTCCTTCTTTTTTTTTTCCTTTTATTTTCTCTTCTTACGACGCTGCATCCCCTGTATTCTCTGCCGTCGAGGTTGATTGCTCGTGTTGTTGTTGTTGTTCTTGCTGGTTCCTAACCTCGTACGGATCATAATCAAAATCAAGCACCTCTATAAACGTTTTTTCATTGCGTTGCACAGCAGCCACACACCGGCGCTGATCAAACCGCACTTGCCAGATGCGCGTGAGTCCGTCCAGCAGATCTTGCACCAGCTCGCCCGTACGAATGTTCCAAAGCTTGAGCGTCCGCTCTGACCCGGATACAACTTTATACTCATCATGCTGAAAGCACGTGATGGCCCCCTGGTGGCCTTGCAGTTTGTGTAAAAAATTGCCATTGTCTGGGTCCCACACCCGTAGGGTTGAGTCTGCCGCTGCTGATACAAGCGTTGTCCGATTAAGGTCAAGCAATCCCACGAGCGACGTGTGGCCTTCGAGGGTGTAAAGCAATGATCCATTGTCAAGCGACCATACCTTGACAAACCAGTCCATGGACCCAGAGATGCACCGGTTGCGCTTGTAGTCGAGTACCGCTGAGTATACGCGCTGAGCGTGGCCCGTAAGCACCCAGCGGCAGTTGCCCGTTTCAATGTTCCACACTCGCACCGTCGTGTCGTAGCTGCCAGATACTACTGTGTTTCCGTGTCCACTGAGCGCCCGCACGCTACTGGCGTGCCCTTGCAGCGCCTTGAGAAAGTAGCCGTCCGAGTTTTCCGGCGCCGCAGATTCATCAATATTGACATCGCTGTCGTCGGGGGTTTCGGGAAGTTTCCATACTCGCAGCGTAGCGTCACGCGAGCCGGTAATGATCACGGGGAACTTGGGTGCCATTATGGGTGCGCTAGTGACCGGGTCGACGCCGATCTGCACAGGCATAAGAATCTCTAAACACCGCACTGTCGATGTATGGCCTGTAAAGCAGTGCGTACATCTGCCGCGCTTGATATCCCATACTCGCACAGTACGATCGGTCGATCCAGACACAAGCGAGTTGCCGACATACTGCAGTGCCCATACACCGCCTTCATGACCCTGAAGCTGGGTACGCTTCTCGCCTGTTTGTGAGTTGTACACAGTGATTGTGTGGTCGTCTGAACCCGTAATAATTTTATCATCGTCAAACTGTAGGCATGTCACCACGTCGCTGCCGTTTCCTTCGATTGTCAGTGGCTTAGGTTTGTAGTTGGGTATCATCCAGTTGCTGTGGATGATGAGATACTTTCGCCTGTAAATGGCTTTATAAATATTGATAGGAGGGGCGTGAATGTCAACAAATGTTTTGACACCCCGGACCTTACCGGCGGCACTATGGCCCCAGGAGGTGTAATCCCACTCCTCGTCGAGGGCGCGCCGGACTTCATCGTCGGTGACAGCCAACTCGTCTTCCATGAGCCGGTTCTTCCAAATAGTGTCAGAAGAGTCGACGATCCGCCGCCAGTCGCGCGAGACCTGCGCCGCAGAACACAGCGTTTTAAAATCAAGTTGTCCAAGAACGTTATAAACAAGTTCTATCGGAAGCAAGGTAAGAAAATCACTGCGCAGCGAGGGAACAATGGTTTCGGCCATCATTGACAAAGAAGATCTGTCGGTGACACTAAGTAGTTTAGTTAGTAGGGCACGCTGCATTTCCGACGGAAGCGTCTCGTAGGTCAAGAGAATGTTGGAAAAGTTCTGCAGAGTTTGCAGCGAAGTATAATGAATCTCTTCCTCGTCGCCAGTAGCCGAGTTGGCGGGCGAGGGTAGTGGCACTGGGGAGCCGTCGGGTGGTGCGTTTGAATTTGAACTCGAGGGTTCCGGGGGGTTAGAATCGGAAAGTACGTCCTGCTGGCGTTTTTGATGATAGACATCGGACTCAAGAGACGATGGTTGGTTTTGTAGAGAAGATGAAAAATGCAAAAGAGGATCGTTGCTAGATGAAGAGGAAGCTGATGCTGTTGTCAACGATGCTGTCGAAGATGCTGCTGATGTGTGTGGGTGATACCCTGAGTCGGTGGCTTCGATTTGGATTGTACTACCCTGCTCGGTAAACCGGAACTGCTGACTGCCCTTGCTGAAATAGAAGCGTTTGAGATATTCTGGCGTGTCCGTCGAGTATAACGGGTAAATCCGATTACGCAAGGGCGAGTCAAGCAGCTGGATTTTCTGCGGAGCAGGGATGCTTAGCGACGCCGACTGGTTGTAAGGTGGTGAGACATCCTCCATGTTTTGGTTGGATTGCATAGTGAGCTCTTAGTACGTGAGAGTCAAAAAAAAAAAAAAAAAAAAAATGCAAGTGGTGAAAGAAAAAACAGATTATTTCACCGGGGTGGTACAGATGATTCTAAGAAGGATGACAAAGTCGGCACGGAGAAAAGATGTGGTTGAAGGTTGGTGGTTGGTGTTGTTGTCTTAAACCGCAAATAAAAAGGAGACAAAATTTTACAAAAATCAACTAAATGTAGACCGCGACAGCACCTTCCAAGTGTTTGATAGCTACATCGTAACAGTAAGAGCGGCCATGTACATTAAACAGGGCGGCCAGTGGCTACAAGTGTCGTGCATGTTTCTGTTTGATTTGTTTCTAGATGCACCAACCAGTGCCAGTAGTAGGCCAAGTCATGTTTTTCTTATCCAGCCAGAAATAGAAAACATTTCAAACCCTGAGACTTATTTCTGTGGTCTAGATACTATATGTGCTTAAGAATGTCGCCAATATTTAGTTTTCATTTGTCATGTTATTCTGGGGGGCATTCCCAATTTTTGGCATTGTTTCGCCAGGCATGGCTTGGGGGCCAATCATTGTCATTGTGGTTATTACTGCTATCAAGGATGCTATCGAAGACTACAGAAGAACCTTGTTAGATCTCAAACTTAACAACATTAGAACCCAAATCTTGGCCATACTGGCACAATTTCAATTACGTTGATGACAATATCTCGCTTTAGAGAAGGTTAAACAAAGACTATTAGCAGGTTTATGGTTAAACCCGCAAATTTTCATCAAAGAAAAGATAAAACAAGAAGGCCGAAACTGAAAAACAAGCAGGAAGAAACAACCGTCATCACGACGATCCTCGGCTTCCAGAATATTGTTATTATGTAATGTTCCCAGATGGGCAATATTTTAATCGCGTTGCCTTTCAAATTTGCGCGTTGTTCCAAATTCACCCTCGCGTAAAACGAAAAAAAAAAAAAAAAAAAAAAATCTTGCACGTTTCTGGCTGGGTTTTCCCTATAGCCAACAACAACAGATACCAACTCACAATGTCTAAAAGCGATAGTTTTGTGCCTCCTTCGGTGCTGGAAAAGACTTCATACACGTCACACTGCTATTTCTCCGAGATTCCAAGTGAAATCAAGGGGAATCCCAACCTACCATGTATTCTCGGCGTGGACGAGGCTGGTCGAGGCCCCGTCATTGGTATGCCAGATCACACTTTGTTAAATCTATTACACAAGCTAACATATCTCTAGGCCCCATGGTGTATGCTGTCGCATACTGCAGAGAGGACTACCAAGAGCCTCTTGCCCAGCATGGTTTTGATGACTCTAAAGTCCTTTCCCACGAAGTTCGCTCGAACCTGCTAAGGCGCATGTGCACCGACGCCGACTCGTCCCAAAACATTGGCTGGGCTATTCACTCACTCAGTGCTCAAGATATCTCTAGCGGCATGCTGCGGCCAAAGGCCTCCGCCTACAACCTAAACAGTCAGGCTCATGATACCACCATCGGACTTATTCAGCAGGTGCTCGACCGCGGCGTCAAGCTGTCGCACGTTTATGTCGATACTGTCGGTCCGCCCGTGTCCTACCAAGCAAAACTGACACGCCGATTCCCCGGGATCACATTTACAGTTGCCAAAAAGGCCGATTCGCTTTATCCGATTGTGTCAGCGGCGTCGATTTGTGCTAAAGTGACGCGTGACGCTATCATCACCTTACACGACGAGTCTAACGGCCGCTGGGGATCGGGCTACCCGTCAGACGGCAAGACCAGTGGCTGGCTTCGAGAATCAGTGCATCCGTTATTTGGTTGGGGTGGCCAGATCCGGTACTCCTGGCAGACTGTCAACGATGTGTTAAAAAAGACAAATGGCATTGAGGTCGAGTGGGCCGACGATTTTGACTCAAAGGGGAGTTACAACGTATCGCAGTACTTTAACAATAAAGCCGTGGGCGGGGCCCCGGAGGACAAAAGAGCGGTGCTGCCAGTGAGCACAGCATGGTTTGGCAGCAGCAGCTCAGACTGGTAATGTCTTCCCGGGCTAGGGTCCCCGGGTCTGGTCGACAAATTTGCCCCTTGTAGTTGCCATAAATCTTAAAAAGCTAATCATTTCTACCGCTACTGATTTTTAAACAGTCCTTTTCCCTGATATCTTGTCCTCGTTACTGGTCCACAGTTTTTGCTGTTTAGTGTTTGTTGATGCTCTCTCCTCACAATTATTCCAATGTCAAGAATCATCTTCTAACTCTCGCGGACTGCACTCTATGCGCCGTTGCTCCAGAAAATTTCTTTGGGTTCACCGTAAGTTTGTTGTCTTATTTGGTACGGTTTGGTTAGGGCCGTATTTGCTATTCTTGAACCATTCTGCCGACCACTGTTCAGAGTTGCTAAAAACGCTTCGACTCTTTTACGTTTGTATGCCTCCAAATGTATGTAGCCTACCTGCAATTTCTGTTTATTATACATTGCTATCACGTCTAGACTTTCCCGAACATACAGTCTTTGACATACCGGCGCGGTCACCAACAATGGCCCAGGGCAAAGTTCGTACCTGGCAGAAAGCCGTTGGTGACCAGCTCAGTCCGGGCGAGGTGCTTGGTGAAATCAAACCCGACAAAAAACACATTTAGATTTTGAATTCCAAGAGGATGGATACCTTGCTAAGACTCTTGTTGCGGTCGGCACTAAGGATGTGGTAGTCGGCAATCCGATCGGTGTCTATGTAGAGGACCAAAGCGACGGTGCTGCTTTTGAGAGCTTCTCGGTTGAGGACGCAGGTGCTGCTGCTCCTGCAGCTCCCAAAAGAAGTTGTCAAGTCTCCCAAAGAAGTTGTCAGGTCTCCTAAAGAAGAAGCCAAGTCTGAATTTGAACTTGTCACACCTGCTGCTTATACCAAATCCACGGCCGGTGAGGGCTCTCTGGCTGCACCTACATCCTCTGGTCGAGAATGAATAAATCAAGGCTTCGCCGTTGCTAGATTAATTGCCCTTGAAAATGGAATCCCTCTGAAGGGTGCCTAGGGCAATGGCTCTGACGGCAAATTTATCAAACGTGATATTGAGAACTGTCAACCTCCTACTGTTGCTGTTGCGGCTACTCCTGATAAAAAAAAAAAAAAAAAAAAAAAGCACTGAAGCTTAAAGTTGCATCGAGTTCTACTATTTCTGGTTCTTATGAGGACATTCCAATTAATTCCCCGCATTGCGTCATTTCTTCAAGGTCTCAGTCACGATGCTACCCAAAGACCGCGCTTTTCTTAATGGCGATTCTGATGGATTTTACAAAGTCTCGGTTAATAATATGTTAATTAAGGCCATTAGCATCGCCAACACCAAAGTGCCGCAGGTTACAATGTTGTGGCTTGAAGCCAACTTTGTGTTCCTGCAGTACTGAAATGTCGATATCTCTGACGCCCCTACTGGTCTTATATATATATAATCAGTTTATTGTCCTTATAACTATTTAAAAATTATACACAGAAGACATTAATACAACAAAAATACCCTTCTAGCGAGGGATGCGCTATTCACTATCTATTTCATACATTCCGATGGCACCGAATTTTCCACGAACTTAGTCCGTGTGTCAAGGGAAACCCGACGTGATCGTCACAACAGTGCGTT